>JAQJVL010002476.1:77134-96829 GCA_035578905.1 Stictocephala bisonia
ATTCCAATGATACATCGACGAACACACGGGTGAGAAGTAAACCGGGCAAATATCCCTTTTATAACAAAACAAAATGGGGCGGTTTATGATGAAATGCAAAAAATATTCTGTACTAGAATTTCAAACAGGGGGCCCACTCACACTTTTTAAATTTTCTTCGAATTTGGGTGGATAAAACTAGTAAATTCAAGGCTAACATCCAGAGACTTTAAATAATAACCCTCTTCCATTAGGTTAAAGTAGAAAGAAATTTCTATAGTCCCTAATTTCCCCCAATAAAGCCATTTTTCATTTCATTTCATTTCCAAAAAGGGAAATTTTTAAAATGAACCTAGACCCCAACTGCTCTTGGAAAAGCCAAACGAAGATACAAAATTTTTCTCTGCCCCGCCCGTGAGAGACAGACGATTAAATTTTCAAATTTGTCACTCAAGACCTGTACTGCTGAACATTTTCAACGTGCAGATCAATCGTGTTTTTTCCAAGAAGAAAGAACAGAAAAACAACATTTTTTCAAAAAATGTCATTTAAATCTGAAAAAACACACATTTCAACTGTGAAGTTTTCAAATCCTGAATATGTCATATCAGTAAAATTGCACCTGACCATAATATTTACATTCTTTTTCCCCAACAAAGGGGAAACACAATTGAACAAAAACTGTTCAAAAAAAACACCAGTTTTTAAAGATTTAGGCTTTTTTACATTATTTTTTTAAACTATTTCATCAACTACGTACTTTAAGCCCACCTAATGGCAAGTTTTTTTAAAAATATTTTTTATTAAGATTTATTTAATTAGGCTCGGATTCCTTCCAAAAATTTTTTTACAAACAAATTTTTTCATCACTTTTTTTTTTTTTATTCCGTAAAACAACAAACAAATGTTCGTAATGTATAATGTCAATACACTTTTAAATTATTTTTTTTTTTTGCTTTTTTACAACTTTTTTTTTATGACTATCTCAATCAATTTTATTTAAATTTAAAATTCAACCACATTATTTGGTTATTATGTTCAATTGAATTTTGAAAATTTTTAAATTCATTTGTATTATTCCTTCAAAAAATATTAATAAACATTTCGTATTACTTTTGTACTTATGAAAATAAATGTTTTTTACTTGGAAAATTTTGAATTATATTTTTTTTTACCCCAAACCTTTCCCAAAAAAGCCAGTTTGCAAACAGGGCTTCACCGCTTAGTTTGAGATTTTTCAAAGTACCATTTTTGCTAACGGTGCTTCCTCATGATGATATTGTTTTATCCCAAAAATTTCAACGATTTAAAAACAATTTTTCTTTCAACAAATACATAATATATATAAAAAGCTACCCCTTAAGAAACTCAAAAGGAACCAAATTTTTCAAAAAATTGCACAAAAAAAAATTTGTAAAAACCGGGGCATTGGGAACCTAAATGGGTGTAGAAATTTGCCGCGCGGGGGGCTGAGACGTCACAAAAGGGGTGCATGTGCCGCGTTTTAAAACCCAAAATCTTAAAAACCCTTTTAAACTCTAAAAAAACCCCCTGTTATTACAAAAAATTTTAAGATTTTTTTTCTACAAATAACGAAAAAAACTTTTTAAGATTGAAAAAATTTTAACGAGAAATTAAAATTGTTACAAATAAAAATTTGCTGAATTAAAAAAAATTGAAACTTTAGAAAAATGACATTTATTACTAAAAAATTTAATTATTTAAAATTTTTACACTTATTTGAAATTGAAAATAATAATCAATGTTTCCCCACTACGTAAATTGACAGTTGTTGTTGGAAAACACCTATTTTTATTTTTTTTTGATGGATTTCATTACTAAACAAAAACGGGATGTTAAGGGTTTTCTTGAAATTTTTGGGTTCACGGGGTATTAAAATTTTTTATTTATTTTTAAATGAACCAAAACCTTTTAATTAAAAAGAAGAATTAACAGACTTCATTTATTTATGTTTGGCTAAGGGAAATTCACGCGAGGATCACCAGAGAAAATCACCAAGAGACTTTCTAAAATGCGGGCCATGGGGAGTGGGGAAAAACTTTGCAAAATAAAATTTGGGTCTCCATTTCAGTGCACTTTTCAACCAAAAAAGATAAAATGCCTTTAAGAAAACCTAGAAACGGTGTAAAAAGGGTCACAGGAGAGGGAAGTCAAAAACCTCTGCGGGGGTGTTTTTTAAAAGATAACAATTGTTTCTATAAATTTTCAAAATTCCAAAGCTTTCTGAAAAGATTCCAGCCTAAATAATCGTTAAAAGGTTTTTAGGAAAAATTGCTTTTTTTTTACAAATTTCTTCAAATTTTTTTTCCAAAATGACAGGATTTTTAAAGAAAGGTACTTTCAATTACCATAACAACCACTTTTGGGCGATTTAAACCCCTCATCACATCAAAAAACCCAAAAACACCAATACTTTTTCTCAAAATTTGGGAAAGGGAATTTTTTAGAAAAATTTTGAGGCCCTTTTTTTTCCAAATATACAAAAACGGAGCATCATATTTAGAATTTTTATAAATTTTTTTACCTGAATTTTAGAAACTCCTTTAATAAAAAATTTCAATGGGTTTTAGCGGGGATGTCTCCTCACTTTTACTTCGATTTTAACTAAAACTTAAGACAGGTTTTTTAAAAAACAAAGGGATAATCCCGTGGGGGCCGTACGTGGCCTGCCAGGTCTCCGGGTTTTTAAAACCCCCCTAAATTTTTGTAGGGGGTTCCCTTTAAACTTTGGTATACCAAACACCTTTGGAGTATTAAAAATGAAGGGAAAGAATAGTGGAAATGGTGAAAATAGATTAGACAGAAACCGGGGTGTATTGAATGAATGAGAATTCTATGAAAATCGACTAAACGATCCCAAAACATGGAGGGTGGGCCTTTCCCCAATGTTTGGACACTAGTATTTTTTTCTTTTGTTCTTTATTATTGTTTTTGTTTTAAAAAAACGTCACTTCAACTTTCCTACTGTTTTTACTTTTTATAAAAAAATCATTTACTAAAGTTTCCAATTTTATTTATCAACTTTTTAAATTTTTGGGTAAACTTTTTAAATTTTCTCATTAAAGTTGTTAAATTTTTAAAACTTTTTAAAAGTTATCTGTAAAATAAAATCTAAACTTATTTTAACTAACCAAATTTTTTATAAATTTAAGGTTATTAAAAATTTGGCTTTAAAAATTTTAAGGGGGCCCCCAAATTTTAAAAAGGGATTATTGTAAAAAAAAAATTAAATATTATGAACACTATAAATCAAATTTCATACTAATTTTCATGGTTTTATTTTAAAAATTTTAGGATATAATTTTTGTAAAAAACTAACAGACAATACCAAATGGAGCGGATAGACACTTGTACCATATTTTTTTTGTTTGTTTTAACCCAAAATACCTTCAAAATTTTGGGCTGGTTACTTAGGGGGACACCATTATGTGTCGATCGTGAAAATCACGGGGTTTCAACACAAAAAAATGGTAAGCCCTACCTAAACTGACCGCCCAGGGATACGGCCAACCCACCCCCCCCCCTACATATAAATCAGTCTCCAAACCCTACTTATACTCTTAGAAAAAAAAAAAAATATATGTATTTTTCAGCAATCTAAAAATTGTTATTTTATTTACGCGAAAACAAATACGTAGTTTGTTATTATACAAAAAAACCTTTATGTAGGGGCACTACTGTAAAAAATTTTCATTTCTTTCAAAAATTTGGGTTTTCTACAAGTGTAGTTCTAAAATTTTTAAAAAAAATGTTTTTAAATTTTTCCCAATATTTTCTATTTTTCATTTTTGTTTACACAAATTGGCGCTTTTCTGACTTTTGGTGTTATCAGTTTTAATTTTTTTTTGGGAAAATTTTATATATTTTACATTTTCTTGAGCTAAAAAAATACTAATAAAAAATTAGAAAAAAAATTATAAAAAAGCATAACCCTTATTTTTAGATTTTATTAATATTTCAGTGAAAATTTTTGTTTCCGGGTAAAATTTTTATTTTTCCCCCAAAAAACTAAAAAATAAAAAATTTTTATGGGGACAAAAAGACATTTTTCTTTAAAAACTTCCCTTTTCTTTCAGCGGTATTTTTTTTGTTTTTGTATTTTTATATTTACTATTTGATTATCTACAGTGATTACGAATTTTCACTTTTTTTTTTATTTTTGCGTTTTATATAAAAAAACATTTTGATAAAAAAAAACCTAGTACTTTTTCTAAAATGTAAAAAATATTCTATAGTGCATAAAAATAAACAATAGCTACTTGGGAAATTTTTTACAAAATTTTGCTCCTAAGGAGGGTTATAAGTTATAATTGACGTACAAAATTAAAAATTTTTTCAATCTTCAAGACAGTAATTATTTACTAATTCTTGTTGTAAGTTTTGATGGTAGTATGTAAATGTACAGTTCTTGAGAAAAAAAAGTGCCGATAACATTTACATTTGGAGCATATTTAATATTTTTTAAAGTTTTACAAAAAAAAAATTGTGCACGCCCAAAAAAACCTACATTGGAGCAACATTGATTCACGATCTCACATCCATAAAAAAACTTGTCCCTAAAGTTTTTTAAAATCTCGAAAACCCACCTCTACAAGTGCTTTCCATTTGGGCATTCAATTCTTGCCCAATACCGCTGAAAACAGTGGAACAGTTTTAGGGACGAAATAATAGCTTATTTTTAAAAAATACGTCAATGCCCCAATTTTGGGGGTGAACCCCCCAATAGGGGAAAGGGGCCCCTAGGGATCGGGTCTTAACTGGGGTGGGGGATGTAATACTGAAGTAAAAATGGGGATAGTAGTATTGCGGAAGTCCAAACAATGGATCACAAAGTTAAAGATGACCCCTCCTCTTTTTCGGAGGATTAGCCCCGCAAAACAAATAAGTGAGGGAAAGGTCTTAATGCGGGGTTTCCCGGGGTTAAGGAAAAAAAAACCCCCTTCACGCTGACTTCTCTGACCGCGATTTACTCATACAAAGACAGTTGACCCCCCGCCCCTGGGTTTGGGGGGGGTATAATTTCAGGAATCCTTTAAAACCCAACTTGGGGTGCTGTGTCGTTTCGTTTCAGCGTTGGGTCGTAATGTAACAGAGGGAAAATACAGCCAAAAAAAAAAATTATAAAAAAATTAGTCAATTTTGTAAATTTTGTGAATTTTAAAAACATAAATCCAAACTGCATGGTATTCCTCGTAATAAAATTAAACAAACATATAAACATTAAAATTTAAAATAAAATTTACTAATTTGCATAAAATTACGTTTTTTAAAATAACTGATAATCAAGACCAGCCCCGTGAGGGGGCGTTTTTTAAAATTTTTGGAAAAACCGGAAAATAGTTTTTCTTAATTTGTAGTACCGAGAAAGCCCAAATTTGCATCTTTGAGATGATTTATTTGTAACTATAAACATATTTTAATAAAAGAACTACTTTTGGGGGCTTTAAAAACTATTAAAGTCATTGAAATCGGGAAAAAAAATTCGAAAAAATTGTTTACCAAACACCCCAAATGGCTCGAGGGTTGGTTTTTTACTTCGTTAAGGGGAAAAACTTTTTTTACTAACTAGCTACCTGGATCTTATCCAAATATAAGCACAGCTTTTTTTTTAAAATTAAAAACTGGGGCTGCAATAAAACCCCACATAAAACATTATAACCCCTTTAATTTGCCACTTTTTTTTTTGATTTTTTTTACAAGAAATATTTTTCAAGGTATCATGTAAAAACTGCTCTTGTGGCCAATTGTGAATAGAGTGCATATATGCGGCGATAATAAAAGCAATTGCTAACTACAAAAAACTAATTTACCTTTATTTTCGCTGGATTTTTATACAAATGAAGAATTTTGGTTGAGTATAGGCCTTCATGTATGATTAGTTAAGAGTAGGCTATCTTTAGTTTGTGTGTACAAGTAAAAAGTGTTGTATTGTTTTGGCTGAACTAAGCGTAATAATACTATTCTAAACCAATGTATATTTTAGTTTTAAAATTGACGATGCTAAAAGCAGACTTTTATTTTAAAATCTTTTTTCCTAAATAAAAAGAATTTTAAAATTTTTTAATTTTTAGCATTGATTTGGCACTTGAAAAAAAAATAAAACCTGTATTTTTCTTCTTACATGGGTCAGAAATTGTGTGGGAAACATTATTTGACTGACTGAAAAATAAGAAACAAATTTTCAACATTTTTTGATTCCCAATTTTTTGTTTAAGTTAAAAAAGATTTGCGAAATTTTTAAAAACCCCCTGGCAAAAATATAAAAAAACCCTTTATTTGTCTCCTTACACAATTATTTTCACTTTTTAAAAAAATGTTACATGGAAATCAGCATTCTGTATGATTTTTCATTTTACCAGCAACGATGACCACCAATACCTAAAAAAATTTGATACCATATTTTCTGAGGGGGTGGTCAGCAGGGTACCGGGGGGGCATTTAAGCAAATAGTGTATTCTTTGGGAAAGTATTAAGGGGTTTGGTTGAGTTTGTATGTGAATAATCTTTTTCACTTAAATAATAATTGTCATAAAAAAACCCAAATTATTTATTTGTGTTTTTTTATAAAAAACTAAAATGAAAAATTACAAAAAAATTTTGGGAAATGGGAAAAGGACCCACACCACATTGGGCCCAAAATTGACTCCTACACAAAGTTCGGGGAATTAAAAAAAGAGATTTGTAAATAAAACCAAAACTTTACCTTTTAGCTCCTTCATATTACACTATCATGCACTACACAAAAGTCATGTAGCCCTTTGACTTGCATCATCAGACATCAGGCGCTCTGTGTCTCGATATAGTCTTCTATTGAAGGGAAATGAGTGACAAATGTAAAAATTTTTTTACTGATAAAAGGACAGTAAATGTCTAAAATTAAATGTCCTTTTCTTATCTTGGTTGAAATGAATCCCAAAAATTTAAATTTTGTTTTTATATGTATTTTTGGTTTTTTTAAATCTTTTAGTCTTTTATTGTTCTATTTAAAACGGTTTTTAATGCAAATCCAAAGACCTTTGGAAAAATAAAGGTTGGGGCAGTCAAAACATACCCTTTTTGTCTTTAAAATGAGCCTGTCACCTTTTGTATTTGATGGCGCGACTCTTTCCCCCCCCCATTTTAACCCCACCTCTTTTATTTCACTAAATTTTGGTATATTGGGCTGTTTTGCTTATGTGCAGAAAAAAACAGTAGGGATGTTGTCTGTTTTAGTTATTTTTATTTATAATCTTCCCATAAGCTCACTCTTATATTATACTCGTATTTGCACATGAATGGAACATATACTGTTCCGTTGTTTGTAAATACATGGAATTGACACGTCATCACAACCTCTAGGAAATCTAGATTTTTCTTAATCCGGACCAGCCATTTGCCACATTAGTCCGGACTTCCGCAAGTCTACTGTATTTAATTTTTTATTAAAAAATTAATTTTCTTTTTTCTTTGCGAAAACAAAAGTTTTAGTGATAAAAATTATGGTAACTAGAGATATACTTTGCTCCCCTTAGAAAAATTTTATGTTTGATGTTTCAAAGTAGTTAAAAAAGTAGATTATTAGGGAAGTTAATGCAGGAAACTTTTTCCTTCCACAGGAAAATCTGAAAATTAGTTTGCCTATAAGGATAAAGAATTTTTCATTCCATTTCATACCACATCACACATTTATCTATCATGGAAAAGACCAAAGAACTCAATATTTTGGATTAATAATCATTGAAACAGATTTGGGAAAAGGGGCCTGTTTTCAACTGGATGATCCTCACAAAATTTTGCATCGAGCAAATTTTTGGAGTAGGGAAAAAAAACAGAAGAAACCAGTCAAAAGCAATGAAGCACTGCTATTCAGATTTTGGATTTTTTAGGGAAAATGTTTGGGGAATTATCCATTAAATGCTGAATTGATCTGTGACTACAAACCCATAATGTTTCTACTGTGGGGCATTTCCCCTTTTTTTAAAAAGTAAGATATTTATCTAACTTATAAAGAACTATACCCAGTCCTGATGGTGACGTTTGGCAATAACCATAACAAAAAAATTTATAACCTGATCCCCCAGTGGTACCCTTTTTTACTCTTTGTCTTATGGATCAAAAATCCTTATTCATCATATCTCCTGAGGAATTTTCCCATTTATTTTTTTTCAACTTAAAAATATCAAAACTTCCATTTTCAATAAAGAAAGTTAAATTAATTAAGAGGTCTACACTATCCATACCCCACCCCCAGGCCGTTTTTACAAAAGGGAGGGGAGGCATCGCCCAGGGCGCCACACTTTGGGGGCGCCCCACCAGGAAAATAATTTAAAAACACATTAAAAAAAAACGAAAACCCAAAAAAAAAAAACATTTTGCCCAAAAAGCATGGGGGGCTGCGTCCCGGGAAAAAGAAATACATTTTTTCAGAAAAAGGGGCTGAAGTCACATTCGTTATTTATACTCTTTAAAAAAAAAATCACTGGGTTGGGGCCCGCCCTATATTGCCTTGACCAACAAAACAATTTTTGGTGGCATGTATGGGAGCCGCCTATTATAGCTTTTCCCCAAAATAAAACAATGTTTTGGGGGAGTAGTGTAGTGGGGGCCGCCCTAAAAATTTCTTTACCAAAAAAAACAATGTTTTGTGACTAGTTAGTGGGGGCCCCCTATTTGTCCTTTTACCAACTAAAACAATGTTTTGGTGACTAGTGTAGTGGGCCCCCCATACATCTTGCCCAATAAAAAAATGTTTTGGTGACTAGTGTAGGGGCCCGCCCTATATGGTCTTGACCAACAAAACAATGTTTTGGTGAGCAGGAAGTGGGGGCCGCCCTAAGGCCTTGACCAACTAAAAAAAAAGTTTTTGGGGACATGTAGGGGGGGGGCCCCCCAATTTCCTTACCCCCTAAAACAATGTTTTTTGGGGAGATTTGTGGGGCCCCCCTATACATGCTTTGCCCAACAAAACAATTTTTTGGTGGTAGTTATGGCGCCCCCCCCTTATGTTCTTGACCAAACCAAAAAAATTTTTGGTGACTATTTTTAGTGAGCGCCGCCCTAAAATTCATTTTCTAATTAAAACAATTTTTGGTGACTATTGTAGTGACGCCCCCCTTTATTGGGGATTTGGGCACTAAAACAGTTTTGGTGACTATTAGTGAACGCCGTCCTACTGTTCTGGTTCCCACGCCCCTTCTAGGTAAGACTACGCAGGCGACTTTGAGGGGTGAGGAAACACGTGTCCTTGTGATTAAGTTATATAAGGAATGATTACTCGATGACTCAGACATCAAAGATACTGCCTTTCTGCCAGACCATCTCAACCCTACCCTCCTTTTTTCATATTGTTTAATTTGTTGTCTGTCGACTCTATTGTCTGTCAGTCATTTCGTTTGTTACCAGTGAAATGATGGATTGTTGTTACCAGTTTTTATTATTGATGGATTGTTGTTGTTAGCACTCCATTCAGTTAGCTATTTTAATCAATTGGATAGTGAACTACTGAAAACTGTTACTGAATGTGCGCAGAACTTTCAGAAATCCGATACCAAATCCAAGAGGATGCATCTCCTGATTTTTCTATTTAATTAGCTCTATGAGAACCAGTTACAAATTGTATTTCCAAATTTTTTATAGCACTTAAAATAATTTTGACTTTGCCTATATCAGTGGCAAGTGCAGAACGCAGCTTCTCAAATCTCAGACTATCTGAGAAGTGCAATGTCTCATGAGCGTCTAGTGTATCTAGCGACCACTTCAGTAGAAAAAGACTTAGCTTATTAGCTTGACGTTCAAACTCTTGTAAAAGACTGCAAAAGTAAAGGCAAGAAAAGTATCAATTTTATAGTATGGAATGCAATTAAATTGATTAATTATGTGATATTGTAAGTTATTTAATAATTCCACAAAACTACTGATATTAATATTAGACAATTTGTACTTACTTATTCCTCTTTATCACTGTCACAATTATTATTTTAAAATGTAATTATTATAACATTACTTTGTACTCATTGCGTTTTTATTTAGTTATAACACATATTTTATTTGAAAACTCAATATTCAAAAGTAATCCACAACTAATCAAATTCCATTGCTGACTTATAGGCCACAATAAGTAAATGTAGGAACTGTCGTAAAGTATAGAAATTAAATATTGGACTATTACATAGATTTTCTTATAATTTGTATAGTATAATTATTAATGTATATTATATTATTATTTATAAATTTAATTTAAAATGTACCTAATGTGCGAAATTTAGTAGAGCAGAAAAAACGCAGCAACCTCTGGGTGACAATGGGTTTACGTGGGTGACATTTAATGAATACAAATCACTCTAAGAACAGGAGAACATATGGAGAACTGGATTGTATTACTGTTTCTAACAACCCAGTACGAGTGAGACAAATGGACATTTATGGCGACAGAAATAGTTTTCAACACAGATAGGAAGAGGCAGACAGAGGGGGAGACAAAGATTGCATATTGTATGCGTTCTCTTTCGTACAGTTGTCCTTACGCTTACAGATGAAAACCCACATAGCACAATCTCATGACTGGTTGTTGAACATTCTCCAATCGAGGCTGAAAAATCAACGTGGGGTCTGCTATTCTTATTAGTGTAGTGATTTGTATTCGTTGGATCGTTTAGTGGTGGGGGGGCGTCGTTTTGTACTTTTGCCTAGGGCGCCAAACCCCGTGGCCCCTAGAAACGACCCTGCACGGACCTAAACTTCAGAATTCCATGGGTATATATCCATAAGAGTTCCATGATAATCACCCAAGTCATAAATTTACTGTTTACCTCCATCATAATGACTCACCATGGCTTGTATAAATGCCATGCCTTCTATAATATGCTATCAGAATGTCTAAATATGATGAAATTAATTAGAAGAAGCACGTCAGTATGCCTCCAACAGTGAATATGTTTAACCCTACAGCTGCCAATCCACTAGGTCTATACTGCCAGGGATTTTTATGCTATTTACATTACATTGTAATTTTTTTTTTAAATCAAAAAATGTTTTTGTTTCTAAATATGACATATTATATATCATTGTCTTCAAAATTACCCACCCAAAACAATAATATAGTTTTGAATTCTTTTTGATAAGGTTGTAACATTCTTATAATTATTTTTATTTGTAGTTTATAACAAAAAATCTTTTGCCTATTGCAAAATATTTTAAATATACTCAAATAAATAAAGTTAAATGTACATTTTGCAGCTCATATGTACTTTTCAAAAATATATAGTTTATTGGGCTTACCTTCTATAATGGGAGCTGTAAAGGCCATATATAAAAGTTTGTTAAACATAAACAGTTGCGATAAATATGAGCCAATAAATGCAGTACCAACGTAAATTGATATATATTTATAAAACTTGCTGTCATAAAGTATTGCTCCTTCATATATAAGATATTATCCATAAAATATGCATAAACTATTTTTATTTCTATAGTTTATGTATTTTATTTCTACAGTAACACAGACTGTCACTGAGGAACTGTCAGTCTCATGCTCAACAGCTGTCGACATTGCTGATAAATAATGCTTCGGGAAAACAAAGCCCAATAAACAAAAATAAAAGGATTGAATGGCTCATAGTATACTAAATTAAACATTGGAATCTAAGCTTTAAAATGATATATAACAAACTTAGTTCTGACGAACGATGCATTGACTATAACCGAAAATTGGCATAGGTCACATTGTGACTGATGGCAGTTGGCGAACAGCCTCTATCGATCTCAATGTGACCAATTGGCAGTTAGAGAGTTAAAATAATCTCTATGGTACATTTTTACGACCTTGTTGAACACTAAGCTGAAGTTTGTTTACTTTTATTCATCCATTCACTCTCTTCTATCTCCATTATGTTCTTATCTAGTCCACTCCACTGAAAAACCAAATATAATTTACATCCCTTATTCTATGTTGATTTTTCAATGTTTAGAGAGCCAGTAATCCTGGTCTCACAAGTGTCCCAACTGTTCCTTCTCTCTAAAATTAGAAACCCTGTCTTATCCTTTTTGTAACAGGCCGCAAATAGTGCTACATCATTTGCTGACCACAGTCCCTGTGATTTGGGTTTTCTGATTAAATATAAATGACCAACATTTTTGTTATTAAATTATTAAACTGCTAATCGTCAAGATATAGGCAAGTTTGGGGTGAGAATGAAAGTCATGAGTGTTAATCAACGAGTGTATTTTATTAATTAACTTACAACATAAACAAATATTTTAAAAACAATTTTAAAAAATTGCTCTCTTAAATGTTAGTGGGGACGTCAATTAATTCTTATGTTTCATATTGTTTTGTTATACAAATAACATAATATATGAAACGGAGTAGAATTAAAAGTAGTATAATGATACAACTAAACATAGTACAATATTGTACATATATTTGTGTACAGTACCCATAGTTATTGTGAGTTCATTTTTCAAACATTATTTTCAAATATGCAAAGCTGACTAATCTTTAGTAAAGGCCGGTATAATTATTTTTTCTACCAAACTGCTGGAAACCAAATAATAGCCTTCCTCCAGTTCAACTTTGGCAGTTAATAAAGTTTGTTGGATATCTAAGTTTAAACCAATATCCAGTTTCGACAAACGTAGTTCCGACGCACGATGTATTAACTATAACCGAAAATTAGCATCGGTCACATTAAAATAATCTCTGTGGTACATTTTTACGACCTTGGTAAAAACTTAAAAACTTAAGCCTAAGTTCCTAGACAATCTAATAACGTAGAGTATTATAGTTGTCAGAGGAAGAGTGCTCTTTAAGTAAACCACATTAAACAATATTTTAATTTACATATATTGAAATCAATTTGAGAGATATATTTTTTAATGCAAATATATATTTGCAGACATCTTAAATATGTCCGAATTACTTTCTGCGACCCGAAGAACAATTCGAAGCCGCTCCTCAAATTATGAAGATTTGGATAGCTCAAATGAACCACATATACTTCAGCAAGGTCATGACGATGAAGATTTTCCACCACCACTACAGGAACTGGAAATGAATTCAGTGTCTGTAGTTCCTGATGGTAAGCAAAATGATATTTATAATATACACATTTGCATTTTAACATTTGTATATTTCATTTTTCCAAGCTCATGTAAATTTTATTTGGCTTTTATTGATGATGAAGAGAATCAGTTGTAGCTAATTTAGTTATTAGATATTTTTATAAATAATCTTAGTTCGTTTTTGCAATTGCTATGATGTAGAGTATATTATTTCGGATATTCACTGGGTGACATGGGGAGAGGGGGAAATACACATGGTCCAGGAGATATTAAATACTGGAAACTCCCTAATTGAATGAATGAGCCAAGACCCTTCCTAGAAAATTGTGATATTTTGAAGCTTCAAAACGTGAATTAAGCCTTATTTTGGTATTATTCAGATCTTTTACATAGTGTGATTTCTTAACATATTTGTAAAAATATTTTGTTGGGAAACCTAGCTTTTGTTTTATTTCATTTTTAATAAAAACTAATTAAGATAAGATCGTTTGAATTGTATGTTTACTGTGTTAGAACGAAATATTTAAAGTAAACAATAAATTGTAAAACGATTTTATTGTAGAACATTTTGTTTGCTACACCCTCCCGCACGTTACACACATCCCTGCATTGACTGCTCGCTTAGTGCATATCACTACACTATATGTACCTGACCTTGGCTCGTTAATTCTGTCTTCAACGAATCATTTGTTTGTACTTTTTACAAAGCTTAAAAAGCATAATAATTTGCAATAAATTGATGATTTTGTCCCTACAATTTTGCTGGTACCATCTCCCTCCACTGGGCCACAAAATCTTGGAACTAGGCGACTCTTGTGCAATTAAATAAAATTGTAATTGTTTAAAAATGTTCATTGTAACTTTTCTTCAAGTATGGGACAGTGTTTGCCATTATGTGATCACATGAATTGAGCATGAAATGAAAAAGCCTTTATTGTAGTGGCTAAGTTTGGACTACAGAAGCTTCTCTTCCACTTAACCACGTAAACATGTAACAATAACAATTAATATTTCCAATTCACATTTAACACTAAAAAATGTATTATATAAATATCAATTTAATAATAACAAAATTAATAAATCACCTAGATTGATATTATAAACAAATTTATAGTTAATAAAACTAAATATTCAACAAAATTTAAATAAAATTTCTTTTAAGAAAAATAACTAATCCAATAAGAATAAAAGTTGTTTAAAAAACCGAAAAAATTAATAGTAAAAATATAAAAATAAAAACAAAACAAAATGTTTCTCCTAAAAAAAATGTGACCATGTGTCTCCTGAGAGAATTTACAATGTACTTTACTTGAAGACAATGGTTGTGGTTAAAGCAGTGTATTTCTGGAGTGGTTGTTTTATTTCTCAACCATACAGTTTAAAAATTCCCTAGTTCATTGGATTTATTCCAATTATAGCGCACATAACAATTTAATAAAAATATTTGATGACGAATAATTTTCCTATTTTTATCTATCATGGAAATCTTTACAGAAAATTATACATTATTTTTAGTACAGTAAGCTTTTATAACCATTTTATGGAGAGAGAAAATATTCAATTGACAAAGGATCCGTCCAAGGAAGCCACAAAGTTCTATGATTTTTGTTGTTGTAGTTTAAGTTGCATGTGAGTGTACTCGAGCAGCAACCCATACCTCAGTTGATTTTTGAGGAAGATGTAATTTATGGAGATAATGTGTTCTATTACCAAATTTAATTTAAATCTGTGTTGTAACAAAATCATATGAGCAAGTCTTTTCCGAGCATGTACGCACAGATGCCATGACAGTTTGGGTGCGATAGTTAAGCCATAATGTAGGCTCAACTTTCACAGTTGGTACCAAAGAGAGACTGGAAGCTCTGCAATGTTGCTTTGTTCGACTGTTTAGAGTCAAGTTGGGTTATGCCTATTGGATGGATGTACCTGTGGACATTTATCCAGAGAACTGAATGTCCGATCCATTGCTCTGCGGCGTGACGTGGCTGACATACTCTTTTTCCTGAAAATCATCAATGGCCACGTGCTATGTTCTGCAATCGACTTTAGAGTTCCAACAAACACCAGGAACTGTGATCTTTTAAGTCGCAAATTCTAGATTCACAATTACAGGCTACATTCACTAGACTGTGTAATTGTGTCTTATCTGAGTGCTAGCTCTTCTGTGACAACCTCACACTAGTTCGAAGACGAGCTTTCAAGCTCCTGTCCTCCTGAAATCAATTGTTTTATCATTATTATTGTTATTAAATTTACTATGTAAGTTGCAGTTATTATTTGGGATTTTATTTTTTGCTGTTGTATAAAATGACTTATTTTTGTTGTTGTTACATACTTTTTTTAGGCCAGTTTTACACTTAATATCTAGTTTATTTATTAATAAGTATTTGCTGTTGTATCTGTCAATTTGGTGCTTGTTTTATACCTAATTTATTTTAATACTTTTTTGGCTTGTGTATGGTATTATACGAGGTACGTCCAGAAAGTAAGTTCCGTTTCCATTTATATCCGCTGCACCGCTGCGATCGCAGTTCCGCGCATGCGCGGCAGACGCTCTGTATCAAGGAGAAGAAACGTGCGCCATTTTGAGATCGCTGTCAGTCTCGTACGCTTTGTTGTGCTTGTTTAAAATGTCGGTGTTGATCGAAAATCCCGCCGCTTGTGAAATCAGATCTGTGATTCGTTTTCTGAATGCTAAGAAAGTGAAACCGATTGACATTTATCGGCAAATTTGCGAGGTTTACGGACAAAATGCGATGAGTGATTCAATGGTGAGAAGATGGGTCCGACAGTTTAATGAAGGACGTAATGAAGTGCATGATGAAGAACGAAGTGGGCGTCCATCTTTGATTACAGAAGAACTGGTTCACACGATTGATGAGAAGATCAAGGAAACCCGTAAGTTTACAATGAGTGCTCTCGCTATGGAATTCCCCCAAATCTCACGATCATTAATTCATGAAATTGTTACCGAAAAACTGAAATTTCGAAAACTTTGCTCACGTTGCTCACGAAAACGACCACACACTGCAAATGTGACGAAAAACCTCATACAGGGATTTGGCTGGGACGTGTTTGACCATCCTCCGTACAGCCCTGACCTCGCTCCTAGCGACTTTCATCTGAAATCTTTCCTTGGCGGTCAACACTTCAACGATACGAAGAGGCTGAAAGAAAGATGTTTCCAGAATGGTTGAAGACACAGGCGGCAACCTTCTATGAAGAAGGGCATAGAAAAACTTGTCCCACGCTATGACAAATGCCTGGCTAAATTTTCGGCAGTTATGTAGAAAAGTAGTTAAGAGTTGTAGATTTTAAGTGCAATAAATATTTTTTCTGTATCTGTAGACAAATTATTTTTATTACCAAACGGAACTTACTTTCTGGACGTACCTCGTATATTCAAATTATTCATTTTTATTTTTCTTAATAATTCTAAATTATCTTCTTATGCTTATCTATTTGTATGTTATATTTTTGTATGATTGTAAATTGGCCTTGCTGTTGGAAATATATAAATGACTACCAAATTATTGGATCTGGTGAGAGTACATATATGCTAGAGGTGTAGTCTACGCCAGTGGCATTTTTAACTTAATCTACAAACGTTGTTATGGAACGACAGTCCAAACCCGTCAAGCAGATTTTTTAGTGTACCTCATGGGATTTGAACCTGTGGAAATTGAACCTGTGGAATATATGAAGCAGAAGTGTCAATTACTAAGCTGGCAAGAGACCTAATAGTTAAGAGAATAGATTATCATACTATATGGTACAAAGACATCATCCGAGCTAACATATTTTATACAAGGGTTATTTAAAAAGTAATCTCCATTTGCTCACTGTGGGGGAAGTAGAAGGGGTAGGGCCAGCATCTTGCACTGGCACATACGACAGGTCAGTGGACGTCCATCCGTATGAGAGTGAAGGTTGTCCTAGCACTAGTTTGTTTTCAGTCGCTTGTCGAAATGAGTGCTGCAATAAAAATTCCCTCAAAGTGTAAAGTACATTCTGTCATTCGAGTTTTGTGGTTTTCTGACAGAAATTTCGGTACCCACTGAGAAAAAAACTTTCGGTAGCCTAAAAAAGGTTAACCCTTCCTCTTCCCAGGCATTTGACGAAATAATCTGCCAAGATTATTATGCTCTATGGGCGGAATGACTAGATTATCCGCATACTGTTTAGCGGTCCGGGTGAATGACAGACCTTTCCGCCAATACCTCTTGCATCATCACCTGACTCTGACTGACATAAGCGAAGTTTTTACTTGTTTGGCTTATCTATTCCATTCCTTCTCCCCCATTCTCCATGCCCTGCATCCATCCCCCACTTACATGCCTGCTCGCTGCCACGCTCCCCGCCTTTGTCATCATTCCAGCGGTTTTCCATTGTGTCTGGTGCATCTACTAATGAAAGATGGCTGCTCGTGATAATCCCGACTTTTCAGACAGTATAATTGAATGGCTAAATATGTTTTTCAGAGCAAGATAACAATAATGTACCAATAACACCTTTAGTTAGCAAAATTATGTATATAAGATGTTCATTTTCATGATACGCCAAGGCGTTTGACGTGATTATCCACCAACAATATTTTATTAAATACAATACTAATTATTAGAATATAAAATATATTGTTTTAAGGTTATTAGATCGGTTTCCAACAAATTAGAATGAAAAATTAAAAAATTTTTTTACCCCAACCATTAATTCCTGCCAGACTGTAAACTGGGTTCAGCCCTGGAAGGGTTAATATGAAACCGCATATGTGTTATAAACTCAAGTAAAATATTCGAAATACTGAAATATCAGTGATTTTATAAGAGGTACAAAAATGAATCCCTTATAAATGTATCATAAGGTGTACGTCAAATGTTATAATATATGAAGAGTACTGGCACTAGTATTGATCCAAAAAAATTAACTACAGTAGACTCCCGATTATCCACGATAATGAGTGGCTGACCCTTCGAAGATAATCAAAAATCATGGATAATCCAAAACTAGCCTAAAATTGCCTGGCAATGACTAAAATCAACTCTGAAACAAAACTGAGGCTTAAATTAGGCCTTACTTTGAGTTTAGGTTTAAAAATAACAAAATTAAAATACAGTAGTACAGTACATACTGACATTTAATTAATTATCACTTGAATCACATAACAATATTTTAATGAATGTAAAACAAACACTTTTATTGTTGGGTTGGAAAGAAGTCTCTTATAGATTTTTGATTCTTAGCGCTAGACTCTTTTCTTACAATGCTTGCATGAATCTTTTGTAACACCATAATATCACATGCTGTTGTGTCTTGTTTCCCCTCTATGGATTTTCCGTTTATCCATCTTGTAAATCAGTCGATAAGCACTTCCACACTGCACTGACTGCTGTACACAACTGACTCACGGTGGTAGACGGCAGTGAACTCAAAACAATAGAGCGTGCCACTGCCACGCCTGACGTGACTCATCAGTGCCAGATGAAGTACATTGTAAACAACTACCCTACATGTTTCAAAAATAACGTTGAAGAGCGGAAATAATGATAATAATTTGATTGATAATAATTTCAAATTTTATATATACCATATATTACATATCAAGAGACATTTCGATCATATAGTGATCATTATCAATCTGTAATTATAAGTTAAATTTTGAATACAAATCAAATTATTATCATTATTTCTATCATAATAACATCATTGTATAAACTATGTACTATTATGTGCTTTATTTTATTTTTATTTTTTCACGATTGTGGTTCATCCGCAACGTGGTTAATCCACTCGTGGATAATCGGGAGTCTACTGTACTTTGTCAGTCTGAAATGTACTCTTATCTCCAGCATAATGGCACACTATGGCTTATCTAAGTTATGCCTTCTATATTAAAATATGTTTATTTCCAAATTTCCATCTATTTCAATCTTATATCTCATCATCTGGAGGTGGTTTTTGATTGCAGAACTAGGACAGAACATATCTGCAATTACTTGTTCACTCAATTCTCAATAGCTTTTCTGGTTGGATGTTATTTTCTTCGTAACTTAGTAAAACTTGCTCGTGCCTGTTCATGTCATCCAAAGAGAGTAATGGCAGCTGTGTTCCTTGGTAAGGAATACAAATAAATAACAATTTGTTTTCCAAATAATTTCTAACAAAAATATAACGTTTTTAATAAGTTGCCGTTATTTTTTAAGCTTTTGGACAATGATCAGCTTTAATCTGTTCTATGTACATTTCATAGAATTTTTTCAAAATGATTATTGATAATATTGCAATATTCAAAGATGTTACAATTGAATGCAAACTAATGTACAGAAGCATTAAAACTGTAGTGTCTTTTCAGAATTATGGTATTTAATTACCTTTTTAAGGGGTAAGGTAAAATACCATGCAGCTGTATCAGGCACATTTAGCAGCATGAAACTTAGCTCAACTTTAGCAAATAACATTAATCCTAACAATTGAATAGTCAACAATACAAAGTATGATGTGTTATTTTGTGTAATATTTTGTGATTTGTTTTGAAATCATTGTCTTATTTAATGTAACAGTATACAAATGTAAAAGTTTAGTTTCTGAGATTTGATTTTGAAAATTTAAATGTACGCGTATTTCATATTTTACTTATTTAAATATTTTATGTAAAAACAT
>JAQJVL010002477.1:0-96679 GCA_035578905.1 Stictocephala bisonia
TCGTTTACACTTATCCCGAAACACCCTCTATAAATAGATAGATTTAGTCCATTCTAGATATAGTTGATAATGTAAAACTAAAAATTATCTAAACAATAACCGACAATTTAGGCGGAACATGTTAAAATTTAGATTTTTTGACTCGCCCTAACCGCACATCTCAAAAAATCGGGGGGTACTGTAACAGGTCCACCAAATTGACGATTCAAGTAATTAAATTAAATAAATTATAAATTATTTTATTAAAGAAATAGATACAAAATCGGGGGGTACTGTAACAGGTCCACCAAATTGACGATTAAAGTAATTAAATTAAATAAATGATAAATTATTTTATTAAAGAAATAGATACATTTAATTAAAACAATGACCGAACATTCAAATAATATTCGGAAATCGTTGTAAACTAGTAACCAGCATGTATAAGGAAGTGGGCAGATATATTTATTCCAGGGCAGTCGTCTAAATCGTAAACAACATTCCTTTCATTATTGTCTAGACGGGCGGGGCAGACCTGTGCAGTCTTGTCGCAGAAGACGAGTCAATCTGGCAATCCAGAGGGGTGTCAAGGTAGCCTCAAACTGGTCTATAACCATGAGAGACGCTATTGGCTAACGGAAATTAGCCTCGAAATAAGAGAGACCTGATTGGCTGACGTTATGACTCTCTAACCCACGCTTTCGATTGTAACGGACTGAAGCCACGCTAAACGTTCCAAGCTCGTTCATTTTTGTTCAAGTCATAGAAGAAGTAACACATAGAGCCAAGATGATATAGTGGGAAGAGTGTAACTGTATCGCGGATGTCAGTTTAAGTTTAAAACCGATTAGAATTAAAAAAGATGCAACAAGTAAAGTGTATACCAATATTTATTGTCACAACTTTTTCAATTTGATGTCGAACTGAGAATCATCTTTAGATATTCCTAACTGGAAATGAAGACCACGTAGAACTACAGACAACTAATTTTAAAGATAAGTTTTAGTTATTAACTGAATATCCTATGTGTTTTAGTAATCAACAAATAAGTAATTAAATTCATTTTTATTGTATTGAAATTAAAAAAAAAGAAAGTAAAGTAAAAAAGAATGTATTATTAAACAAACTTTTTAAACAAGAGTCTTTATTTATTGTAATTTACAGCCTCACCGATTTACCCACATAAAAAAACCTGAGATCACATAAATAATTTTAATTTGCATAATTTTTTATCAAGTTAACAAAGAATTTAAATTAATGTAATTGATCAAAAGAGTAATCGTTACAAAGGGCATCAAAAGTTTTCTTTGCATAATGAGAGAGAAAACCTTTGCAAGTTATGTACAGCCATCAAGAGTCTTCTGGGGGGGATGTATGTGTATGATTTTTAACTTTCGATAGTCTTCTAAATGGGGTTAGTGAAAGATGCACATAGAGTAGAAAGTTTGATAGACATAAGACATTTTCTCTGCAGTGCTGGAAACATCCATCGAACATCGTGCAAAATGAGTCAATGGGCCATCGACAGTCTTCTGAAGTGAAGGGCATCAAAAGTCGTCCTTGCATAGCGAGAGAGGAAAACTTTGCAAGTTATGTACAGCCATCAAGAGTCTTATGGGGATGTATGTGTATGATTTTGAACTTTCAATGGTCTTCTAAATGGGGTTAGTGGAAGATGCACATAGAGTAGAAAGTTTGATGGACATCAGACATTTTCTCTGCAGAGTGATGGAAACATCCATCGAACATCGTGCAGAATGAGTCAATGGGCGTTTGACAGTTTTCTGAACAGATTAGTCATAAAGTGATTTGAGAATATAGCGTGAGAGACATCAAAAGTCGTCTTTGCATAGTGAGAGATAAAACCTTTGCAAGGTATGTACAGCCATCAAGAGTCTTCTGTGGGGGATGTATGTGTATGATTTTGAACTTTCATTAGTCTTCTAAATGGAGTTAGTGGAAGAGGCACATAGAGTAGAGTGTTAGATGGACATCAGACATTTTCTCTGCAGAGTGATGGAAACGTCCATTGACCATAGTGCAGAATAAGTCAATGGGCCATCGACAGTCTTCTGAAGTGAAGGGCATCAAAAGTCGTCCTTGCATAGTGAGAGAGAAAACCTTTGCAAGGTATGTACAGCCATAAAGAGTCTTCCGTGGGGAATGTATGTGTATGATTTTGAACTTTCAATAGTCTTCTAAATGGAGTTAGTGGAAGAGGCACATAGAGTACAGAGTTTGATGGACATCAGACATTTTCTCTGTAGAGTGATGAAAACATCCATCGAACATCGTGCAGAATGAGTCAATTGGCCATCGACAGTCTTTTAAATAGAGTTAGCCATATAGTCATTTGAGAATAAAGTTTTCTTTGCATAATGAGAGAGAAAACCTTTGCAAGTTATGTACAGCCATCAAGAGTCTTCTGTGGGGGATGTATGTGTATGATTTTGAACTTTCGATAGTCTTCTAAATGGGGTTAGCGAAAGATGCACATAGAGTAGAAAGTTTCATAGACATAAGAAATTTTCTCTGCAGTGCTGGAAACATCTATCGAACATCGTGCAAAATGAGTCAATGGGCCATCGACAGTCTTCTGAAGTGAAGGGCATCAAAATTCGTCCTTTCATAGTGAGAGAGAAAACCTTTGCAAGTTATGTACAGCCATCAAGAGTCTTATGGGGGATGCATGTGTATGATTTTGAACTTTCAATAGTCCTGTAAGTGGGGTTAGTGGAAGATGCACATAGAGTAGAAAGTGTGATGGACATCAGACATTTTCTCTGCAGAGTGATGGAAACATCCATCAAACATCGTGCAGAATGAGTCAATTGGCCATCGACAGTCTTCTAAATATAGTTAGCCATATTGTCATTTGAGAATATAGCGAGAAGGGTATCAAAAGTCGTCTTTGCATAGTGAGAGAGAACACCTTTGCAAGGTATGTACAGCCATCAAGAGTCTTCTGTGGGGGATGTATGTGTATGATTTTGAACTTTCAATAGTCTTCTAAATGGAATTAGTGGAAGAGGCACATAGAGTAGAGAGTTTGATGGACATCAGACATTTTCTCTGCAGAGTGATGGAAACGTCCATCGAACATCGTGCAGAATGAGTCAATGGGCCATCAACGGTCTTCTAAATAGATTTAGCCATATAGTCATTTGAGAAGATGAAGTGAAGGACATCAAACGTCATCCTTGCATAGTGAGAGAGAAAACCTCTGCAAGTTATGTACAGTTATCAAGAGTCTTCTGTGGGGGATGTATGTGAATGATTTTGAACTTTCATTTGAATGAGTTAGTGGGTTATCGACAGTCTTCTGAATAGAGTTAGTCATATAGTCATTTGAGAATATAGCGTGAAGGGCATTAAAAGTCATCTTTGCATAGTGAGAAAGAAAACCTTTGCAGAGAGAACAAAAGCGACATGTCCAATATACAAGGGGATCACAAACAGTCTTCTTAACACAGGGTGGTCACGCAACATTATTTTTCAAATTTGTGGTTTTTCTCTGGCTTCTTCTTAAGGCATGTAAGTCTTCTGTACAGACAGAGTGTAAGAGCATAACGTTTTCTATGCAGAGTGAGTAGGTGGGCATCAAATGTTCTCTATTTAAAGTTTGCAGGACCATTAAGACTCTTCAGTGCAGAGTGAGTGAGTTGGCCATTAAGAGTCTGTTGTGCAGTGTGAGATGAAGGGCCATCCTTCTTATGCAAAGATAAAGTAAAGATAGGCCTCAGAACCAGATGCATGCAGTAACCAACAGTCATTTTTTTGAGAAAGGCGTGCGTCATGGTTCAACTTAGTAGTGATGAAGGAGATGGTGAATACCCCAAGAGGTTCTGACCTGAAACATGAGATGTTTATTAGACCTATAAACAATGTAACTCTAATAAGATATTCCAGTTTCCTGAAAAATTATAATACAAATTGTTTATAAATTTCTTTATTATTTTAACAAGCAATTTAATTTATAATTTTTGCTAATTACCAAAATTTAAACCCAAGTGAATGAAAATTTACAATTTTTTTAAGAATTACAAATATTATGCATAGTAAGGTTTTCTGTCATTAAAATGAAATTTGTTTTCCCAGAACTCTTGAGTTTGGAAGGAAATTCAATTGAGACAGCAAAGATGACTTTTGGATGAAAACGTTAAAAAGCTTTCCTCTCCAGTGTAAGCAACCCGATAGTTATAATCGAGCCTTCCATAATTATTTGAAATGAATGCACAAATATATAATTAGACTTTGCTGAAAAATTATTATTATGACCATGAAACAAATTTTGTATTAACCTAACCTAGCATTTATCTTAAACAAAATTCTAAATTTGTGTTAAATCTGGTTCCAGGCCTCAGAATTAGCCTGTCAGTCGTCCTACAATGAAATTGTACAAAAATTAGTTTTAAAGCGTAAAACTAGTGTAAACCACACCAAAGTAGTCCGTTGACAGCTATTTCATGTGAAGCTCCCCATCTCACTTCTTGCTCAGCAATGTTGTCAGCTGTAAATACATTGAAAATATTAATGATTTGTCTAAACATCTGTTGCAGTAAACAAACATCATAATTTTTTATTTTAACCAAATGTACGTGTTTTAATTATGTATATTTAGTGGAAGAAATTTATGTTTATGTTCGTTATTGTTTTTAAATATTTACTTTATATTTATTTATTAATATTTTGATGTTTTGTAATAATTATTGATTTATAACAATTTATTTATTTATTTTTCAGAATTGTATTAGTAATGGATCAACATAAAACTGATCAACCATTGCTAGAACAGCAACAACCTCTATTAAGTGTACGCCCTCTTAAAGTGTACCATATTTTATGAAACGTACATAAGATTTTGATTTAACATAATACAGTAGTAATAATAAATCGCATTTCTTAAAGTGAGCGACTCGAGTGGCCTTGAACACACTCCCCTCCTTTTGATTACAGCTGGATTGTTTTCTCCGTTCAAGCCTAGTTTTCATGTCAAAATTAAGTTTCCTGTCCACTTTGGTTTTTGGTCAGTTCCACACGACTTCACTCCAGCCAAGGAACGTCGCTTCCTTTGTTAAAAAGGTAGGAATTAAATAATTTTCATTATTTGTTTTTTATAATTTGTCTATTTTTTTAAAAATGATTGTTATTAAATAGGTATAGGTAAAATTAAACTCACCTGAAATAATAGGGAATTTTATGTCTTCAATCCATGGCCAATTTAAATAAATTCTGTTTTAAAAGATGTTAAAAACTAAACAAATCCGTTCTGGTTTGTTTAGGGCTGACGTTAGACGAGTTGCCTTCCGAAGTAAATCAGAGAACTCGAGAAAAATCCTTTTTCTTCCACTCCTTTAAAAACATTCCCTTGTTTTGTTGTCTGTATATGTTACATTTAAATAGGTAGTATTTTGAATATAGATGAATTTTAACAACGGGCTGATGCTAATAAATTATTCATTAAGTGAATTATTTTGATGTCAAATTATTCTAAATTTAATCCACAATAAAAGTAGTTTTGAAATAAGAAAACAGCTGTGTTCCTGTTTTACAATTATACCACCCTGTAAATATACTTTTAAATAACCTAAAATCATAAGTATAATCCACTCATGGGTACAAAAGTATGCGCCACTCTGCTAGTAGAACTCCTGAACACAACTGTTCCCTCTTGAAGTTTATGAAATGAGATTGAATTATAATATAGTAAAAAAAAAAAAAAAAAAAAAAAAAAAGAACAACATTAAATTTGTGTTGATTTGTTACTGAAGCATGGGCTAATTTATGAACTAAGAGTTAGAGGCATTGCTGTAACGGAAAATGAAACAGTTTATCGCTTAAGAAGATCATTAAGAAAATATTTAACGGATAATGAGTCAATAAATGTGCAAAATTTAAGTAGTTACATAAAACCGGCTGAGGAAGTAACTTTAATTAGTGATAAATTAAAAGAGTATGTAGATAGCGTAAGTAATTTAAAAGATAGTTGTAAGCCCCTTGATTTTGTCAGATTATGTACTAAGATTGAACATTATGGAAATAGACTAAGTAATTTGCAACGGTATAAGTTAACCGATAATCTCTCTCAGACTTGTATAGACCTTGGTAATCAATTAAAGTCAATAAAAGCAAGACTAATCCAAGTAAACATGAATCCAGATGTATTAAATAAAACTATTAGGGAAATAAGTCAATCAAACATTGAAGAAGAACAATTAGAGGATAGTTTTAATGAAAACCAAGCGTTATCTGAATCTACCAAAGCTGACTTAGGGCAAGTTGATGTTGTAAATATAGAAAGTAATCCTGTAACAACACAGATCAAAGGGGAGTGTGCTAGCCTAGATATAAGTTTGTATCAAAAGTTGTCAAATCCAATTGAGTCACTTTTAAGAAATATACAAACTTGTAATGGTCTGGTAATTAATGAATTAATCAATTTTATAAGCACAATGATTAAAATAAAGAAAGAGTCAGAACTACCGGATATGATATTATTAGATCTATTGTTACATAGAACGAGTGAGCCTTTGTATAGTAAAATGCTAGACTTAAGAAAAGAAAGTTTAAATGTTGTTCAAAAAAACATAATTAATTACTTTATACCTTTGAATGTAAGAGAGCAATTGATAAGAGATCATGTAAATAGACCGCAAAAGGTAAATAAACCTTTATCAATGTACATAGAAAATGTTAAACTACATGCAGAAATATTTTGTTGTACTTATTCAGAAACTGAGCTTGTGAATATCATATGTATGGGGTTAGAACCCAGTGTAAGAGCAAACCTAGTATTTACCAGTAAACCAAATACATTTAAGGAGTTGTATGAAGTTGTAATCTACCATAATAATGTAGCATACACAAATTATTGTCGTAGCAATAATGAAGACAGTAAAGTACAATACAGGTTAATATCTGGGGAACGTCAAAATAATGTAAGACCGTCCCGTAATAATAGCCACAGTGCGAAAAGATGTTATAACTGTAACACTTTGGGACACATTGCAAAATTCTGTAAAAATATTAAAGTGACAAAAAACGTATAAGCAGGGAAGGGCTTATGAGTTGTGTAAATAATGTGCATTTAAGAAAAAATAAACAAATGAGTCTTTCCCTTAATAAAATTAAGCCTAATTTGTACAATAACAGTATTCAAAGAGAAACATATACTCGTAAGGAAAAATTGAAAGCAAAAAGACAACAAAGTAGAATTATTAAGAAATTAGCTAAGCTTAAGGCTAAATTTATCAATGTAAACAGCAATAGTGAAGTAGATAATGTACCACTAATAGATGTTAATCTATCTAATGATCTAGTAATACCATCATTGTTAGATACTGGTTCCAGTATTAATGCCATAAGTAAAGAGATGTTAAATCAAGTTTTAAAACTTAAGTTAGTAAAACAAATTAACAGTAATAAACTAGCTTGTTATGCAGCCAATAGTTCAAAAATAGATGTTACTGGTTGTTGTGGAATTAAAGTGAGAATACAAAGATTTACTTGGAATGTGAAATTTTATATAATTCCAAAGCTGGAATTTCCACTGTTATTGGGTAGTTGTTTCATGAAGGAAACCCAATTAAGTTTAAATTTAACAGAAAACCAGTTTTACTTTAATTTTAACTCTCAGATAAAATTAAAATTAAGTAATAGACAACATAATGGCCATGTTAGTTTAAATACGATAAAACAAGAAAATTTAGAAATAGGTTGTCTAGATATGAAAGAACAAGTTGTGAACTTACAGTGTCGCTAGAAAGTTTAGGGACACCTGTCTGAAAGAGAAATGTTACAGTTGGCCCTAAACTAACTAATTTCTCAATGCTATTGATTGTTGGCTGTTTTAAGGACATCAATTCAAGTTTTTATTCAAAATTTCAATATTTTATCTCCAAAAATGTGGAAGAAGCATGCATTAATGTATTTTAAGGAACTGCCAAAAAAACCTTGTTTTTTAGATATTTTATTTTTATAACTTCTTAACGGCTTGCCATATTGTAATGAAACTTGCACAGTACTTTTATTATAATATGATGATCATTTAAAAAAATATGTCATGTTACAAATAAATTTTGTACTCAACTGGTCAGGGTACAAATAAAATTTTATTTTCGAATATTTTATAACAAAAAATGTGAGTTTTAATTTCGCTTCTACAAGTAGACGCCTTCATTTACAGACATGCGGTCTGCACGTCATTGTTCCTCTGGCGGTTGTTTTGTGAAACAAGCCTGCGCGCGCATTCCACACTGCCATTGTGACAGTTGTACTGCAATCTTCTTTGTGATTTGTTTATTTCGCTGTTTTGTGAAAGTTAAAGCTGTGACTATGGGCCGCTCATCTGTGTCCGAGGACATTAAATGGCAAGTTATCGGTATGTATAAAACCGGTAGTTCATACCGAACAATTGCATCCAAGTTACATGTGTCTAAAACATGTGTTGAAAATACAGTGCGACGTTTTAACCTAGCCGGTACCGTGATTGATGCCCCGCGGAGTGGTAGGCCACGTAAAACCACGCCTCGGCAGGATCGTAAGCTACTCGTGATGAGCAAAAAGGACCGAAATGCAAGTGCACCTGATTTACTAAGCAGCATGAAACAAGATGATGATCGTTACAATGTGAGTGTAGCAACTGTGAGTTCCAGACTTAGAGATGCAGGTATGAAATCATTTTACGCTATCCGCAAACCTTTGTTAAATGACAAGGCCAAAAAGACACGCCAAGTTTGGTGCAAGGCTCGATTAGGGTGGACAAAAGAAGCTTGGCGGCGTGTTTAGTTTTCTGATGAAAGCCGTTTTGAACTATTTCC
This sequence comes from Stictocephala bisonia, assembly GCA_035578905.1. Lineage (NCBI taxonomy): Eukaryota > Metazoa > Arthropoda > Insecta > Hemiptera > Membracidae > Stictocephala > Stictocephala bisonia. The sequence continues at coordinate 8,799 of JAQJVL010002477.1, forward strand.
AAGGCGCAGAGTTAGGGTACGACGTACCAATACTGAAAAATTTCTACCAGCATGTGTAGCGCCTGCAGTTCAGGCCGGTGGCGAAGCAGTGATGATATGGGGTTGCATTTCAAGTGAGGGTCCTGGGGAGCTTCAGTTCGTTGAAGGCACAATGAACAGTATTAAATATTGTCAAACTCTAGAAGAATTCATGTTACCATCTGCCAATAAATTGCTTGGTGAAAATTACATCTTTCAACAAGACAATGCACCGTGCCACAAATCAAGACACACACAAGAATGGTTCAGTAATCATGATGTTGAGGTTCTGAAGTGGCCACCACGAAGCCCGGATCTTAATCCGATAGAAAATTTATGGAATACCATGGCCAGTCGTCTAGCGAAGAACAAACCCAAGAACAAAGCTGAACTGAAGTTCATGTTGGCACAGATATGGCGGAGTATCAAGAAGGAAGACTGTCTGACACTCATTGATTCGATGCCAAAACGGATCAAAGAATGTTATAAAGCTAATGGAGGACCTATTGATTACTGATTTGTATGTATTCATGTCCATTTTACTATTTTGTATAATTTAAATATTTGTTTCCATTAAAAATAAACTTTTGTCAGAAATTTGTGTTTTTTTTAAGCCTGTCCCTAAACTTTTTAGCGACACTGTAGTCAATAAGTACCCAAATGTCTTTACCGATAAGATAGGGGGGCGATTCTCAGTGTGTTGCACGGGACATTCAGACAACACTTTTTTATATAAATCAATAAAACTGACTTTAAAGCCTGCTTTTGATGTTTGGAGTACTAGATTTAGAGACATAGAATATATAAGTATAGATGAATAAGTTTCATTAATTTTACTTTCTTTGTACCAAAGGTATTAGAAGCGTGTTGCACGGGACTCGTACGAAGAGCGACATTCACTTACCTTGCTTGTCTACAATTATCTCTGTGAATTCTGAGGCCATTTGTTATTGTTAATTTGATGTAGATATTCTCCATGAATTTACTCAACTAATAATGTTTTGTAATGGAATTTTTATAAATCGGTTACTGACTTTTTCATCATTTTAGATAGGCACGTTGTGTGTTGCACGGGACGTGTTGCACGGGACACAAACGTTCTTGGGCGATTATGATAAGGATAATAATAATAAAAAGGAAATTTATGAAAATTGAGCTTTAAATTTGTATAATGTAACAGGAAAAACATTTAAACTAAAAAATTTATTATTATTTTTTTTTTGTAAAAATTATTTAAAATGGGGTAGGCCTGGGTACAACTTGGTTTTTGATGAGAAATTTCTTATTAAATGTTTTCTCTATTAAATTAAGTTTAATACAAGTGACAAATAAATTATTAAGTTTATATTCAATGACATGATCAAAATGCCAAATTATAATTTAATTATAGCCTACTGTTTTACTCTTTGCTTGAAAATGGTGGGAAAGTGGCTGAGAAAAAAATTGGAGGGAAACAGTTATGGAGGGAAACACTGACCAAAAATGAGGTTAGTTCCAAATCAACAGTTGGGTGTTTGAGCTAGTGATGGGTGGAATGTAGTTTATTTTCTTTGTGGTTGTATATTTAATACCAACTACAATGGAAAGTGTGGTTTTAAGTGAAAGTGAAGACACGAATTTAGAGTGTGTTAACTTTAAACCCCTTTCCTGTGCTGAAAGATGTAAGAGATGGAAAGAAAAGCATAGAGCTGAGGTTAACTTGAAGAATAGAGACAGAATGAGAGGTGTAAGAAAGCTTAAAAGATTACAAATGGCAAAGGACTCTGTATTAAAAGAAGAATATAGAAGAAAGGAACGTGAATGTAAGCGGATCTACAGAGAAAGAAAAAAAACAACCGAAATTGACTGTCAGACCCCCAAAAAGAAACCATATAAATCACCCCAATCTTTTGGAAAAGCTTTGAGAAAGGTAATATCTAGCTTACCGAAATCCCCATCAAAAAAAAAAAGCTGTCCTAGACCATTTATGTGACGTTAAAATTAATGACAAGCCGAACATTGGGAACCAGCAAAAGGATAGGCCTGCGCTCTATGAGAGCAGTGAGCAATCAAATAAAAAAGTACTCGATTTCTTTTTTAGACCAGATATAGTTTATACCCGTCCTGGTCTGAAGGATGAAATAACAGTAGGGTGAGGTGGGGTAAGAGCGTAAATGGGGCAAGAGCATACGAGGTATCTCAATCGCTTACGTTTTGCCCTACAGAACCAGGATTTGCAGCAAAAGCTTCCTTTTTAATCATACTTCATGTACATTATAAAGCTATATTTCCATGGAATGATTTAAATATGTGGAATCAATTTTTCAAAGATCATGTAATTTTTCCTCTGAGGGGAAGATCGTATAGGTTTTTTTTTAAACAACAAAAAAGTAAAAAATTTTATTATTATTATTATTGGTTTATTTTGTACAGTTTTAAGTGTACTTTTCAGTCATGTTTGGATTTAGTTTCCATCTATTATAGTTTAAAAATTAATGGGCGTTGTGCACTTGCCCCCTATTTTTGTTGATGGGGGGAAGTGCACACACCAAATATGCACTTGCCCCACCATGTAAATGTTATGCTTAAACTCATGTTCCTGCATGTTTGTTTTATCTAGCCTAATATGATTTAAGTTTGGCTTTGCTTGTTTACTAATAATTTTTCTTTGCTTTCTAGGTAGCCTACCGTACTTGTTGTAATGTGAGCAAGTAGCTTAGTAACAACGTAGTTAAAGTAGGCCTAGTTAAAAGTTTATTGTTTGAAAATGGTGCGTAATTATAAAAGAAAGACAATAAGAGGATTAAGTTATTCAAAAGAGGACTTGAAAAAAGCTGTGGATGATGTTAAAAGTGGGAAGTGTGGACTGCGAAGAGCTAGTAAAATATATAAAATACCTGTTCCAACGATATCAGACCATGTAAGAGGCAGACGAGGGAATAAATCTAAATCTGGTGGAAGGGGTACAACAATCCCCTTAGAAGAGGAAATTAAGTTAGTAACAGGTATAAAGTGCTTGGAAAAATACGGATTTGGATTGACAAGAAAAGAAGTCTTAGAACTTGTTGGTCAGTATGTTGCAGATAATGGTATCAAAAATAATTTTAAAAACAATACCCCAGGCAAAGACTGGTTCATTGGTTTTAGAAAGCGTCACCGTCTTTCTATTAAGAAACCTGAAAATGTTGAAATTGCTCGTAGAAAAGCATGTGATCCTTTCATCATTTATGAATATTTTAACATTTTGAAAGATACCTTAGAAGAGCTGAAAGTGCCTCCGACCCAGATATGGAATCTAGATGAGACCGGCTTCTGTTTGGATCCGTCAAAATCAAAGGTTGTTGGGGAAATAGGGGTTTCAGCCACGAGAACAACAAGTGCTCCAGGGAGAGAAAACATAACTGTCCTACTAGGGTGTAGTGCAGCAGGAGCTAAGTTACCCCCACTCATTGTTTTCAAGGGCAAAAATGTGTGGGACGAGTGGACCTCAGCACAAGCATATCCTGGAACTACCTACGCAGCTACAAAGAATGGTTGGATGGAGACTGATGTGTTTAAAAACTATTTTGAAAGAAGCTTGTTGAAGAGTATTGGGCCAGAAAGACCAGTAATAATAATTTATGATGGTCACAGTACCCACATAAACTTAGATTTAATTCAGAAGGCAGTTGAAGAGCAGATAACAATAATAAAGTTGCCTCCACACACAAGCCACCTTCTGCAACCTCTTGATCTTGCGGTAATCAAATCCTTTAAGAGTACTTGGGACCAAGAGCTGGTCAAATGGCAGAGACAAAATAAAGCATCAAAAGTACCCAAAAAGGTATTTTTCTCTTTACTGGGAAAAGTTTGGCAAGAGCTGAAACCTGAAAATATTACCAACGGTTTTAAAAAAGGAGGGATCCATCCTTTTAATGCAGATGTGATTCCAAAATCAAAATTTGAACCATCAGCCCTAAAAAGGTGGGAAGATCACCAATCTAAATCAACAGCATCTCAATCCACAGAAGATAATGAAGATTCGGATAATCCTGATGATCCTGACCCTCAAATCTTCAGTGATGAGCCCCAAACTGATCTTGAGCCTCAAGCAGGAACATCACGTATACAGAAGCCTATCCTAAACATGAGCTGTGAAAATGAAGATGAATGTGTGTCAAAACAGAATTCTAGTTTTGAAGAACTTTTCCTTAAGACAATTGCTACCAGTTCACCAGTACAAAAGTCTAAAAGAACAAGAATAGCTAAGGGAGCTGAGATCATAACACATGAAGATGTTGTCCAAAGACTTAAAGAAAAAGAAGAGGAAGAAAAGAAAAAAAGTAAACAAGCCAAAAATGACAAAAAACAAAAGAGGACCAAAAGAAAAACAAAATTTTCCTAAAGGGAAAAAGAAGAAGATGGAAGATTACATAACTTCAGAAAGCTCAGAAAGCTCGGAAAGCCTAGAAAGCGACGAGTCAAGTGATAATGAGGACTTGTGGTCTCAAATGCAAAGGGAGGAAGAATATGAAAAAGAAACAGAAGCTATAATCAACCCTGAAAATGTAAGAAAAGTTAATGACTGGGTTTTAGTAAAGTTTGCCACAAAAAAAACATACAAACATTTTGTGGGGATAATTCAATCAATTAATACTGACGGTAACCCAATAGTAAGGTATGTGAGAAAAAATACCTAACAAGAAGATAAGCATCTTCCAATTCCCTGATAATGAGGACGTGAGCGAGGTAACAGACGAAGATATTATAAAAATTTTACCAGAACCTTCACTGGGTCGCAGAGGAGAAATTGTTTTTAACATACAATTCTCCTCCTACAACATCCATTAGAAATAAATGTAAAAAATGTAAATACAAAATGTGTAAATATGAAAAATAAGTGACTTTTAGAGTGAGTGAGTGTTTTTTATAACTTTATTTTTAATGTAAAAAACAGTTTTCATGTTTAAAAAGTGATAAGGACACTTAAGGATACCTATTTTTATCAAAAACATTATTCCCACTACCAGGAGATGGATTAACCCAATTTGGTAAGTGAAATCAAAATTACGTTTTTAAGCATTTTTAAAAACAAGATTTCTCGCCTTTGAAAAAAGTTCGTAGGCCTATCTCAAAAACTGTAAGAGATAATTCAGTTCTGTAAAAAGTGTTAGAAAGCTCTCAAAAAGTTCTATATGCTCTAACCCCACTGTTTTCCTAATACACTTACCATGGGATATAGAGGCAGAAAATGCACTTGCCCCACTACTTGGGGCAAGTGCATACACTGGGTAGAAAGAATTTAAACAAAAAAATTATAAGAGTTTTATTTTTTTATTTTTATGAAAATTTCAAGACTAATAGAGAACAATCTTGAAAATGCATGGTAAAAATATGAAGTTTCTACCATTAAAAATGATGTGCTCAGACTTGGTCAAAGTTGAACTTTCGATTTTACGTAGTGCACTTACCCCACCTCACCCTATGGGAAAATAGGAAAAAATCAAGCTACGAAAAATGTATTTAACCATGTTCTTAAAAGAAGCTTACATTCTCTTTAAGCAAGAAAATCCTGAAATTGAGATAGGATTTTCTACATTTTGCAAATTACGACCTAAGAATGTGTTATTAATGCATCAAACTCCTTCAGATCAGTGCAAATGTTTGACTTGTGAAAACTTCTTTTTAAAACTACGGGCTTTGAACATTGATTATCAGGAGTTTTGGAAGACATATTTGTGTAATGACAGTCTAGATTCTTCATGCTGGAAAGGATTTTGTTCCAACTGTTGTGCTGGTAAGAAACTGGAAATAAGTGTTGACCACAACAAAGAAAAGATAAAAATGAAGCAATGGTTTAAGGTTGAAAATAAGCCTACTTGTAAAGATGATGTTTATACTAAGGCTGAGATTTTTGGTATGCTGCAAAATTCCTTCAACAGTGTTTCAACCCATATAAATACAAAGAGAATTCAGAGTGAAGCTTTTCTTAGTGATAAGACAGATGCTAAAGTAAGGGTACTGCAATTAGATTTTGCAATGAACTACAGCTGTGAATATCAGAATGAAATCCAAAGCGCATTGTGGACACGGGGTAGTGTTTGTTTATTTACAGCTGCATCCATTCACAATGATGAATGTCAAACATTTGCAATATGTTCAGACACGTCCACAAAAGACAAAAACACGATTGCTTGCTTTATTAAACATCTGTATGAAAACGAGTTGTTGGCTGTTCCTGAAATGTGGGATGACGTTGAAGAAGTCATATGGACCGATGGACCCTCGAGTGAATTTAAGAACAGATATATGGTATATTTGTGCCAACAACTAAGCCTTTAGTTTAAGAAACCATTTACATGGAAGTATTTTGCTACTTCCCATGGAAAGGGAATAGTTGATGGGGTAGGAGGGAGAATAAAATCAATTGTTAGAACTTCTGTCATGAGTAAAAAGAAAGATGCTCCAATAGTCCAAAATGCTAAAGAGTTTGCTGATGTAGCAAAGAAGCTAATGAAAAACACTAAAATCCATTTGATATTAGATTCTGAGATTTCCAGAGATGATTCAGTCTGGATTAAAGCAAAGAAAGTGGATGGGATCTCCAAAGCACACGTTGTGCACTGCAACGGAAGAACTGTGAACGTTTACATTAATAGCTATGAACAGAAAGCAGATCAATCACATGCTAAATGTAATAGGCCTATGCACTCAAGTTCCAAAGTAAGGAAATCAATTTTTCATTTAGTTTTTAGTGATTCTGAGATTGAACAAAGTGGTGAATGGTCACAATTAGATGATAATTTTTCCGAGGAAAACTTAAATTCTGAATTGCCGGAAACTCAAGGAAATCAAGTGAAAACTAATGTTGAAGTTGACAATGTAAAGAATGGAACATTTTTATTAGCAGAATTTAAAGGCATGCAGAAAAATACCAGTTACAGATACTTGTGTGTAGCTGAAAGTGAAGTTGAAGAAGATGGAGAAGTGAGAGTGATGTGTCTTAAGTGTATGGACAGTACGAGGAAGAAATTTATTCCAGATGAAAATGACAAGTCTTATATTGAATTTGAACAGATATTGAAGCTTTTTGACACCCCACAATTAAAAACCAAGGGAGAGCGCATATTTTATGAATTTCCACAACCCATAGACATTTTTGAGAAAGCTTGAGGTCTTACAACAAGGACTTTATAATTCTTATCTCTAAAAATTTTTATAATTCTGTAATTTAATTTTGCTAAGAAGTCTCATAGTCATGTCAATAAATATGTAACTATTGTCTCTATTAAAAATTAAAAAGAAAATAAGTGGTATTCATTCATAAACACCACTTTAGTTTAATGTCCCGTGCAACATGTGTTGCATGGGACCCTTTTTAAATGCATTATAAAACAAAAAATAAAGTACATAAAAAATGGGAAATTAAATGTTTGCCTTCATTTTATATTTTTTCCTTATGACTTTGAAGTTGTAATAAATAATTTAAATTAATTTGGGATTTAAAACAAAAATCTCACCTTTTGTGTGTTGCACGGGACATGCAAACATGGATTAGAAATTTAACAATATCTCATAATATATTTAATATTTCTTTTTTCTATTACAAAGGCTTAACAAATTACATTTTCAATTATTTACTAATGTAAGTTATTTCAATTTTATTGACTAATTTTACCATTAAAATTTTAACTTAAAAATCTGGAAAAAGTACCATTTTACTGTAATAGAACTTGCCCGAGTTTGAAGCTTAATTTCAGGAAAAATATTTTTTATTTTAATTTTAAAGACTGGTTTAGGGAAATTTTATTATTTGTTTATATAAAAAACCATGTTTGAAGCTGTGACGGCCCGTTAATTTATTGAATAAATAAATGAAAATACCACCTTTGTGGGCCGTCTAAATAAAATAAAATAAATTACACCCTCTATTTGTTTTTGTGTTTTAATGTAACTTCAAATTCAATAATAATAATTAAATTATGCCTCCCTTTAGTTTTTGTTACACCATTTTAAATTAATATGAGTGAATATTGGGTTCAGTGGGAAAGGCAAAAGTATTGATTTATCTGTACCAGGCCAGTATGGAATGTGGTGGCGTGATGTCACGTGATTTCTAAATGCAGCCCACGACTCGAAAACTGAGATATTGCAATGTTCCAGCAACCCTAACATACCAATGTTAGTTACTTGGTGAATCGTTCAGGGCTGGAGTGCAGCACCATACGGCCTAGAAAGTCATACGATTAAACGTTCTTTCGCGTGATTGGTTGACAATATTTCTAATACTGGCTTGGGGATGAAGCCAGCCCTCTCGATCTGTCTGTCTGCAACCGTGATCACGAGTACATGTAGTAAGTAGCGCGGTTTCCCCTTTGATTCCCGGGCTTGCCATGTCTGTTCAATTTATGTAAATTCGTGTATTATTTTTCAGTAATCATGTTTAATTTGTAACCGTAACTAGATTCTAAATTCATTTAGAGACAGCACAGACAATGGCAAGCGCCGTTAATTATTAATTGAAATTAGATTTGTTTGAATTTAAATTGTTGTATCTTAGAATAACCACGTTGTTAACAAACTACAAATTATAATAATTTTATATTGTTTATTTTAAAAGATTTCATACTAACTGTGAACTTGTAAATTAACTTGTGTCAAGGTTCTAGCTTCACTAAAACTTATAAATTTTATTAATAAAACACTCATATTACTTATAATTGTGTTGCTGTTTTCAATAAAAAAAAGCTCCCAACCGATCCATCTATTAGGCCAACCAGTACCACGTTTTAGGTAATATTGTGTATCATTCATTAAATTCAGTATAAGGAATACACTCCGATAAAGTCCGCGAACCCAGTCAGTGTGGTGAACCATCAGTTTTGTGAGTTATTTCTCCAGCTGGTGTGTAAGTACCCTCATCAAGGTGTCAGGTGTCACAAAGCAGATTTAACCAATTCTAAAAAATATCAAAGCAGGACCACTTCCCAGAGAATCGCCCTTTGAAGGCTTTAAACATTGAGTTTAAGTTAAAGCCAAAAGATGATAATATTGTTAACCTAAGACCTTATCCCTTGTCACCAACCTAAGCTAAAGGAAATGAAAGAAATTATTGATGATTTGTTAAAGCCAAAATATTATAAGGCCATCTCTTAGTGCATATAGCTCACCAAGTTTTCTAGTTAAGAAACCTAATTTTAACAAAAGTAGGATGGTTATTAATTATGCAAAATTAAATGCAAAAATAGAACGTGTTAATCACCCACTAGGAAATATAGATGATTGTCTTATCTCCATCTTAAGGATGCTAAAATATTTAGTGTTTTAGATTTGTCACAGTCATTTAGGGCAATTTAGGTTTTAAACTGAAGATTGTAAGCTTTTAAACTGATTTTCCCAAACACCTTATTCATTCCCATAAATTTTAAAAATTCAATCCCCTTTTGGGTTTCCCCAAGGTTGGTTTTCAAGTGTTTTAAAGGGTGGTTTTTTTGTTTAACATATTTAGAGAAAATTAAATTGGATTAAAATTGGACGTAAAATTTGTAGTTTGATTTTTTAATTTTAATTCAAAAACCAAGGGAAAAAACCCTTGTTAAGCTTCTAGACGAAATTAAAATTAGTGGGGTTTTTGGGTAGGAATAACCTAACTGTAAACCCTAGAAGGAAAAAAAATTTTCATTCAAAAGCGTCATAACCTTTGGTATTAAAATAAGTCATTTTTAGTTTAAAAATAGAAGAAGAGGCCCCTCGCAATTGGTTTTTTTTGGGAAAACCCCCCAAAATGTAAAGGAAAATGTAAGGTAGTTCCTCTTTAAATACCCCCGGGGGTAGTTTACGTTCCCCCTTTAAGCACCGCTTTAAACAAAAACCGCTTTATAAAAGTCGGGGCTAAAGGGGGGGTTAGCCACTGAAAGCCCACAGGGCCGGCCTACTGCTTTTTTGTACTGTGGAAAATTAAAATTTCCAATATCATAAGATTATCAAAAAAATTAATTTAAATTTTTTTTGGGGAAAATTAATAAAAATGTGGCCTAATAATAATTCATCAACCCTTTTATTAAATTTAAAATTTGACTATAAAATAAACCCAAACAAAGTACGAAATTTACAGTATAAATTTTATATGGGGCTTACTTTTTTTAAAAAATTAAATTAAAAGGGAAAAAAGGAAAATTAAAAAGTTTAAAAAAGTATGTACAGTACAGTTACTAACAAAAAAAGTACATCATATACATTTAGTTCAATCTTTTTGATGTCCCTTGCCCCCTGGGGGGGGGCGGTCGGGACTGCCCCCCCTTTGTTTACGCCTGATTTGGCTTTTTAAAGGTGTTTTTTACCTTTTCAGCTGTTGGAGAGAAAAATGTCTTAATCGAGAGCTGGGTTGTTTTTTTTAAATTTTTATTTTTTTATATAGTTCACGAAAAACCTTAAAAACATTCTCAATTTCCCCTTTTTAAACCTTTTAGCCCTCTTTGGGTTGTCATCTGGGTCGTTTCTTACAAAAAAATTTTTTAAAGCGTTATTATCTACGGGAAAGTTTCTGCCTTTCCCTTTACTAGTCAAGGTTTTAACACTTTCGGGTTTTCCCTTCCCTTATCGGTTTCCTTTCCCAAAGGAAAAACCCTATCTTCTTTTTATTTTTTTTTTGGTTTTGGGGGTTTTTAAAGCTTTCTTGTGGGTGTAACCCTTTTCATAAAAAAATTCCCCCTTTCATTTCGCCCTGTAAATTTCCCCCCGTTTGGGGGGCCATAATCCAAAATTTAATTTTTTTTGACTTTCCGTTCTGAAAATTTTCGTCATTTCTAAACTTATTTGACGATTTTGGCCCACAAATTTTTAAAAAAAAACCCCATTCTTAATTTGGGGTTTAAATTTTCATTCCAGGATTTGCCTATGATATCAAATAGCCTTTTTGGGATGGGGGAAAACTGTTTCCAAAAGTCCTTAATAGATAATTTACCCATCAGCATCCTAATTTTTAAATTTAAAGTAAAAAAAATTTTGTATGTTTAAGTTTAGTTGGCTTTAAAAAAGCTAAAAATAACACCTTGGTCCATGGGGCCGCCAAAAAGGCCCGTAGTGTTGGGGAAGGAAACTTTAACTTTAATGTTCTAAATTTTATTTCACCTTTTTTTCGGGGAAGGGTGGTTTTTGGAAACATTATCTACCAAAATAAAAATTTTTTTAAAAGGGAAAAATTTTTTCTTCATAGCAACCACTTTTAAAATCATTTTTCCCCACCCCCAAACTCCGCAAAAAATAAATAAAATTTTTCATGAAAATATTTTCCCGTCATCCTCCCCTTTTTTACTGGATTTCCAAAAATACGGGAAAAACATTTTTTTGTCACAGCTTTTATTGCTCGGGGGTTTTTTTGGAATTTTAAAACCCCCACCCATTTTGGTTTTAAGTTTAAAATTTCCCCAGAAGCTTTGCCCCAAAGGTAAGGTCCCGCGATCTTTAGCCCCTTTTAAAACCCCAAGGAGCAGTTTTCTCCTCAAAGAAATTTAATTTTTATTTGTTGGCATTCCCCTTTCCAAAATTAGGCCATTTCCCGGTTAAAGGGTTTTTTAAAAAACCCTTTTTTGGCCCCCCTTTTTAAATAAAAATTTTTAAAAAAAGTTTTACCCTTTTAAAAGTTTCAGCCCCTCCATTGTCTGCCGACCTGCCCCCCCTCACCTGTTAATTTTAAAACTGTGAAAATGCCGTTGGTGCCTTGAAAACGGTAAAAACCCCCTTTACGGGTTTTAAAAGTTGGGGGTTTTGATTTTCCTTAGAAATTTTCGGTAAAAGATAGCTCTTGCTTTCTCTTGGATAAACTGCCATAAAAATGGGTTTGCATGGAGCTGTTTTATAAGGTTCCCCCCTTTTTTGGACGTAGTTTTTCCATTTTCCCATGACATCAGATCTGGACTTAGATACACGTCCCAAAATTTAAAAATTTGTCCAAAAGACTGCAAAATCTTTTGTTTGTTTCCCCGGCATTTGATGGGGATTGCCCCTAATAGATGACTCGGGAAAGGCCCATCCCCGGGGTTTGGGATTTCAATTATACGCCCCCCTTTATCGGCTTTTTTAAAAAACTTCAAGTTTAATTCTAAAGAAAGAGAATGTCTAACCGTTTATTACTTACTCTATTTTTTTTCTTTCCTTTTTCCCGGGACTTTATAAACAATCACAAAAATATTGTTAAATTTTCCCCCACCCCAAAAAAAAGAAGTAATTTTTACACCTTTAATGCGAAAATAAAAAAACAAAAAGTGCTCAAAAGGGAAAAAGAGCCCAGATAAGATGGGTGGGGGGCCCCTTGGGAATTTTGGAATGTTGGTGGTTTTGGTGTTGGGGGGGGCCCCGGCACCCCGGTTATAAGCAAAAAAGCGAAAATTTTCGGGCCCCAGGTATAAGAGGGAACTACCTTTTTCCTTTCATGGAATGGTCTTTTCTTTTTTCAAATTTAATTAAAAAAAAAAATCCGGGATCTAGCTGTCCAAATTTAAACGAACTCCGTTAAGAAGCGTGAAAAAGTTTTTGTGGTCAGATAGTTTTTAAAAACCAAATTTTTTTAAAAGGCAAAAAGAGGAAATTACTAAAAAAACTTTTTTGGGCCTACCTGATTTCAAAAAGGACTTTTTTTTTGTGATGGGGCTTCTGGGGTCGTTTGCGGCCTCAGTACTTTTGAAATGTACAGACGCTTTATAAAGTACCTTTTGGGTTTTATTTTAGATAAAGTTTACTGATAGTAAAACTTAGTTAAGTACTTACGGAAAGAACCCCCTTGGCCCATTTATTTCCTTAAAAGTATTAAGAAGTTTTACCCCTTTTTGGGAAGTTTAGCCCTATTACCTAATAAATGAAACCATGCACTTTCATGGGTTTTTAAAAACCTTTTTTGTTAATTTTTAGGCAAGTTGGACTGGGCAGAATATTAATGGGTTTTACCTTTTAAAGTAATGCAGGGCAGTTCACCCCAAAATCCTGTAGTGATTGCCTTTCAAAAATTTGAAAATTAAAAGAAATCCCAGACATAAAAGTAGTGGAGGTTAAACCACATGAATTTAAAGTATTTATAAATAAAAAAAAACCCCAGTAAAAAAATTTAAATGTTTTTAATTAAAAAGGTTTAGATGTAAAAAATTGTAAATTTTTGAGTTTTCACAGCTTGTACAATTTTCAGGGAATCATTTACAAGCCAATTGTTGGAAAATAAAAATTTTGCGTAAAAAATAATATAAAAAGGATAATTTTTCCCCTTTAAAAAAAGATTTTAAATCCCCCAAGGAAAAATGCTAATAGTAAAAATAAGATTATTTGCCAAGCTTTTAATTGATATGATTTTAAATTTAATTATAAATAGTGTTTATGGGGGGTCATTTGGGAAAAAAGTAGAATATTCCCAAGGGAATTTTTGGGACATTTTTATAAATCCTAAATTTAATTAAGGAAAATTAACAGCTAGGTTAAAATCCTGTGACATTTGAAAAAAAAACCCCAAAGCCAGCACCAAAAATAAATTATCGGGGTAAATTTGTATCTGGGATTTTAGCCTTGCCCTTTTAAAATAAATTTTTAGGTTGATACAGCGGGGCCCCTCACAAAGGTCTATTTTTGGGAAATAAACCCATGTCTTAATAGTTTTTGATGATTTTTTTTAAGTTTTTTTGGGTTAATCCCCGATTAGAGATATAAGGAAAAACTCTGTAATTAAAAAATTTGATAAACAAAATTTTTTATTTTCTTTTGGAAAAATGTTAAAAAATTTTTCGTTTTGGGACAACGGTTAAGGCCGTTTTAAAAGTATTGTTTTTAAAGAATTTTATGTTAAAACATGTTTTAAAACCCCTTTATAAAATTACCCCCTTAAAAAAGCCTTCGCAAATAAAGAAGAAAGATACATATGAATCTTAAGAATCAATTAACCCTTCTCATTTGGAACAGTGTTTTTAAGGTTTGTATTTCCCCAGTGGGGAATATGCCCCTATTGGGGTCAAAACATGGTTCCGTCCCAACCCTCGATTTTTAAATTCCCCCCTTTGCCCCCGCTGAGGTGGGTAGGGGCCCCCTTTTTTGGGCAAGGGCCCGCTTCCCCGTCAGCTCGGCATACAAAACCCCCGCTGTCCCTTTTCCCCAAAAAAGCCCGGAAAAAATTTTTTACTGGTATCTATTACATTTAGAGTCCCCCCCAAAAGTTTTTTTTTAATTAAAAAAAAAAATAGGGATAAAAAAAACCCTAATAAAAATTGTATTTAACATCTCAAATTTAACTTTAAGGGTTTCCCAATTTTTACTTTATTTGTATTTTTTCAATTACATTGTTCTTTTAAAAAAAATAAACATAAAAAAATGCAACAAAAAAAAGAAATCGAAAAAATCCCATACTTTTTAAATTTTTATTTTTTGGGGGAAAAAAAAAGGGTTTGTTCAAAACGGAAATTTTTTAAAACTTTTATTAAACATTTAAAATAATAAAAAATTTAAATAAAAAAAAAAAAATTTTTTTTATTTTAGAAATAATAAAAATTTGTTTTTATTATAATAAAATACTTTTATTATAAAAAAAAATACTTTGATAATGCAACAAATAATACATTAAAAAAAAATACAAAACGTTTTAAATTTATTTTTTAGGAAAAATAATTTTCAAATCGGCCCAAATTTTAAAATTTTATTTTTTTATATTATTTTACATTTGGGTCCCATAATAAAAAAAAAAAAAAAAGGGGAATTTGTTTTTAAAAAACTGTATTGTTGCTTTTTTTAAAATAAATAAAACATAAAAACAAATAAATACAATCACTACAAAATATTTATTACCAAACTTCAAAAAATATTTACAATAATCATCCAAAAAAAAAAAAAATTAAAACATATCCCGGAGTAAAAAGAAGCAGAAAGGTGAAAGGGCCCTGGGCAAATTTGTTGCCCTTTGAAATAAAGTATTTTAACGCATGGGACGAAAATTTTTTTAAAAAGGGGATAAATGTTGCCGGGCTGATTTGGGAAACAGTTACAAAATTAAAACCCTATGTTTTTTAGTAACCCCAAACAACTTTTTTAAAAAAAAACATAAAAATAAAAAAATTAAATTTGCCACGAAAGGGGGTAAACCTACCGCATGGGGGGAAAATCCGGGGCCCCACAAAAAGGAGGCCGACCCGGAGTTCCGGAAAAAAAACCAAAATCCCCAAATTTACCCCGATCGGGATTTAAGAAAAAATGGCCCCGGGCCCGATGGGGCATCCCCACGACCAGAAAAGGGACAAACCCTTTTTAAAATCAGGGTCCGAGTGGGGTACAAAAACCCCTTATGTTCCCACTTTTGTGGCATATCCGACTGAAAAGGGGTTTTTAAGAGCCTTCTTTTCATGACGACCAAAAGTTAGCTAGGAAAAAGAAAAAAAAATTTTTTTAAAAATTATTTTTTTAAATCCCTGCAAAAAATTGAAAAGTACTAAACTTTGGGAAATTTAAATTTGATGTTTAAGCGTAAACCAAATCATGCTTAAGAAATCTGGGGAAATCTTAATGCCCTTATTTAAAATTTAATTTTAAGTAAGGGGAAGTAAAAAATGTTTTTAAGTAAAGCTTTAAAAAACTAAAAAAAAGGCCCTTTTAAAATAAAAAGGGGAGTTTTCCAAGTATAAAGATTTTAAATTTGTCAGCTTTCCTTTTGTATTTGGGTCCAATGTAATTTAAGCCCACCTCCTTAGTAACAAAGCAAACTTTTTCAAGGAAAAATGGGACTTGGGGAAAAAGGGAAAGGTCCCAAAAACCCGATTTTGTATTTCTCAGTCCAGTTTCCCTTTAATAATTAAAGGGACTGTAATGATGTAAAAAAATTAAAAAAAAGAGCCCTTTTTTAAAAACATTTTAAAATTTAGGATAAAGAAAAAATTTCCCAAGCCGTTTATATTTAAGATTGAAGAGATGTATGTGGGTCTTTTTAAAAAATTTTTGACCTTTTTGTGTCCGGCCCCCATTAAGGGCCCTTTTTTTACTTTACCTTTTTGAAAAAACTTTTCTATATTAAATGGTTTTACCCCTTCTTTTTTTTTTTTTAAAAATCCATTTTTTTAAATAAAAGTTTAAAATAAATTACAGAAAAACCCTAAATATCATATTTTTTGGTTTGTCAAAAAAATTTTTGGGGATGTACGGGGTTTCGGTTTGTAAATTGTAAGTAGTGTTTAAATTAACAAAATTGTGTATTTTTTTGGGGTTTAAAAACTTCTTTTTAAAATAATTTAGTTTATTTTAAAATTTAAATTAATAGCTAGGTTTTATTTATAATTTTTTTAAATCTTTTTTGTTAAAAAAATAATTTTTAAATTTGGGTTTTTGGGGTTTGTCCTAAAGAGTTTTTTAACCTTTTTTCCCCAAATTATTTTTTGTTCCCTAATTATTTATTTTAAAATAAAAAGGGTTCGCAAGGAAGGGAAAGGGGAAGGGAGCCAAAATTGGTTTACTTCATTTTGAAAAAAGTTTTAGGGAAAAACAATTTTGTCCAGTTTCAAGATTTTAAAAAAAGAAATAACTTTTACAATGGTGAGTTTTTTTATTGTTCATCATGAGTGTTACCCCCTTGTATTTAAAGGGAGTTATTTTTTTTTTTTGTCGCTAACACACAATTTTTATTTTTAAACCAATTGTTTAGAGGCTCCATAACCCTCAAACCAAACAAAAAAAAATGTTTTTCCCATGATAATTTTTTTTTCAGTCATAAATTTCTCATGAGTGTTACCTTCATGAGTGTTCCCCTTAAAGAGAAAACACTATGAAAATTTAAAAGTCCCACTATGAGGGGGATCTATTTTTTTTTTAAATTTTAAAACAATTTTAAAAAATTTGTTTCTTTAATTTTTGATAATGCCCCTATACTTTTTAGGAATTTTAAAATATTTTTTTGCTGACTTTTTTTTAATGTCTTTTTTTTAAAACCTTTGAAATTTTTAAAACGGGCCTTATACTAGTTTTAAACTTTTGGGTTTTTTCCGGGCCCTTTTTGGGTTCCCTTGCTAAAAAAAGCAGCCCCCGTTATCGGGAAAAGAAAAAAACCCACTGGGGTGAAAAAGCGGGACGGGGGGAATACAAGGCTAAACACCAAGCTGGGGGTACTTTTAACTATTCCAATTAAATGTTTTATTTTTGGGTCAACCCTTCCATTTTAAGAATAGGCTTTGTTTTTATGTTTTCATCACCGGAAAGGCCCTATTTTGGGAATTGAATTTTTTTTTTCAATAGTTTTTTTAAAAGGGCAAAAAATAATGTGTCATTATTAAAACTCAATCAATGTGTATACCCAAAAAAGCATTTTTGGGGCGGTCTTTTTAAACCCTCGAGTGAAGTAAAAAACTTTTTAAAAGATGAAAATTTCTTTTTTCTTGCTTTTTTATGCTCACTACGTAGTTAAAAAAATGAAAATTAAAACCCAAATTGTTTATGTTCATAATTTGTTATTTTTGGGACATGCACAGCTGTTTTTTGAAAAAATTTAATTTTATTACTTTTTTTTTAAAAATTTTCGTTATGTAATGTAGGGGGATAAAAATTTTGTATTCAAAAACGAGTTTGGCCTTCTTTTATGAATTCTTGTGGGGTTTTGCTCTCTTTGATAAAAAACTGGGGTTTGTTTTTTAAAAACCCTCGTTCAACACTAAAAGCAAACCCTCACATCACCCTTTTAATAAAGCCAAAAAACCCCTAGTTGAATAAATTATTATTAATTTTTGTTTCAGAAATGAAAAAAGAAAAAAGATTTTTTGAATTTCCCTGAAAGAGGTAAACGCTTCAGAAAAGTTTGGAGAAAGTAAAATAAAAAGGGAGACCCCAAAAAACCCACCCAAGGTTTCCAGGTTTGC
This sequence comes from Stictocephala bisonia, assembly GCA_035578905.1. Classification (NCBI taxonomy): domain Eukaryota; kingdom Metazoa; phylum Arthropoda; class Insecta; order Hemiptera; family Membracidae; genus Stictocephala; species Stictocephala bisonia. The sequence goes on from JAQJVL010002477.1 coordinate 26,633, forward strand.
ACAAAAGTTTGCAATAGGGACCCGCCACCCAACCCCAACCTTATTTTTCCCCAAACCCGGGGGTAACAGACTAGAGGGAAAAAGGGTTTAATCCCTTAAAAAACCCGATAAAAAAGTGAAAGGACAATAAAAAAAAAAGGGAAACCCCAAAAATAGTAGATTTGGAGGAAAAATTTTTTATGCAAAAAAAAAAGGTTTGAAGTTTTAAAAAAAAAAAAACGGGAAAAAGTTCGTTCAAAAAAAAGAAAATAATAAGTTACTGCCCCCCCGGGACAGCGACCCCCTAACCCCTTGAACCCAAGGAAAAACCCGTTTTTATTTTTGAATTTTAGGCAAAGAGGTTTTAGAAAAAAAAAAATGTAAGGGCTTTAAAGTGGGCCCGAAAATTGTACTCCATAACCTTTGGTACCCTGCGCTAAAATCCACTTACAAAAAAAAATAAATGCTTAAAAAGGGAAAAACCCCGGTTATTGGTTTCCATTTTTAATGAACGGGGTTAATAACCCGTTTTAGGCTTAAAACTTTAAAGCATCCAAGTTTTTGGGCCCCTTTTGCAAAAAGGAAATTTTTGGGTCATAAAAGAAGTTGCAAAGAAAAACCTTTCATCAAAGACAAAATAACTTGTTTCTTTTTAAGTGATGATGAAAGCCGAACTCCCCCGGGTTTTAAAAGAGACCATAAAAAAAAAAAAGGTAAAAAAAAAAAAAAGCGCTACTTAAAGTTCTATGAAAAAAAATGTATAAAGATTTTGTTAAAGGAAAAATGGATCATCTATTTCATTACCACTTTTATGGGAAAAGCCCCTTTTCCCCGTGTTTTAAAACCATCGAATTTTAAACAGGAATACCCTGTCTGTAAGATGATGCAAACATGGAAAAAAAAGACATCAGTTTTAAAGCAGCTCCCAAAAACATTGATGGAAAAAAAAACCCATATTTAGCAAAAAAATTTTTTTTTGCTTTAAATCTTCTTTCCCGAGTTTTATGTATGGGAAAAGCAATAAAAAAAATTTTCAAAAACAAGGGTTTCCCCGTAAAATATTGACAGTAACAAAGACCCTTGTTTCAGGTTTATGGGAAAGGAGATAGTTAAAAAAAAAAAGTAAAAATAATTTTTGGTAAAAAGTGGAAAAAAAAAACAAAAAAAAACAGTTTTAAGGGTTTAAAAAATTTAGGTTGCATTGAGGGGACTTTGAAGTTTAAGGGTTTTAAAATGATATGAGGAAAAATTTAAAGTTCAATTTTTTAAATTTTTAAAAAGCAAAAAAAAGAGTCCCCCAAACGGATCAGAGAAAAAATTTTAAAACAGAAAGAAGCATTTAAACCAGGGTTTATTTTTCAGAAAATTATGGGATGTAAAATTTTGGGAAAAAGATTCAATCTTTTTTTTTTGGGGTCCCCCCAGAAACCCAAATAAGGGTTTTCATTCTGGTGGGTTTTATATTTTTCCATGAGGCCAAAGCCAATTTGTTCGCAAACTTTTCCCATGTTTTAAGCCTTTATTCCGTGGTTTTTTGGGCACATTTTTTTAAAACCCCGTTTCTTTTTTGGGGGAGTGAAAGAACAATCTCTGGGGTTAAAAAAGATTCATTTTTTCTCAGAAAGGTCCTTGAACCCTTCCCCGTATCGGAAAAAAAAGAATAAATTTTTTTTCTTTGTTTATTTGGGGCTTTGACTTTGGTTTCAAGAGTTTCAACTTGGAAATTTTTTTTTTAGATTCCATGGAAAAGGGAGCACCAGGTGTGTTGGTGGGGTCCCCAAAAAGTCTGGCAAATAGTTATGTTGCCCATGGCAACGATATCATTGATGCAAAAAAAAATTTTTTTATATTTCTTTTCACAAAAAGCACTTTTAAGAAGTTCTGGATTGAGGAAAAAGACCAACAGGATTTTCCCCCTTTTTTATTACCAAAAAAACATACCAACAAAACAAAAGGTAAACAAACGTTCACCAAAATTTTCCCCCAAAACATAGTAAAAGGGAAAAATTTTTGTTTTTGGGGGTTTATGTTTTTGTAAAGGGCAACAGTTGGAAATAAAGGAAAGAGGTTATTGCCAGTTTCCCCAGAAGGATGTTTCTTTTTTTTAGATAGTCAAGGGGAAAAATCTAAAAATCAAAAGTGTTCAAAAAAATAAAGAAAAAAAAAAAAAAAAAAAAAACTTTTTTGTGGAATTTCCCGTTTATACGAGGATTCCCATGAAGGGGGAAAACGAAATTCTCGGTTAAAGGGCACAACCGATGAAGATTGGGGTTGACCTTCAAAATTTGATTGAGGGAAAAAGGGAAAGACGAAGTTTTCATGGAAAAAACCCGGGGGTTTAAAAAGATACAGCAAAAGGAACACATGTTTTGTGCAATTTGTTGCTTTGGGATCAGAAAAACTCCAAATTTCCCCTATGCAAACTGTCTGCCAGGGAAAGGTTTGAGGAAGGGGGGGGTTTAAAAATTAAAACCGCTTAAAATTTTAATTTTAGGTTCCCGTGCCCAAATTATTTAAAATTTTGGGAATTTTATACTTCCCTATGTTGATTTGGGCAGATAATAGGCCAAATTTTTTCCCCAAACCCCCCAAAATAAAATTGAAAGGAAACAGAGGTTTTTTGACGAAATTTTAAAGAAGGTTGAAAGTATTTTAGAAGTCTTAAAATGGAGTCCCAAAATTTTTTAAAAAGGATAACCCCCAAGCAATTTGGGGTATGCTAAAGAGTGAGGTTGCTATAAAAAAATCCTATATTTTTAGGGGCTATACAAAGCCTAAAACCCGGCCTTTGGCTTCTTCCCTTTTCAAGTTCCCTTTGGTGTAAAAACATTCAAAACTTTTTTTCCTTTTTGGGAAAAAAAGGTTTCTTAAAAAAAAAAGGTTTAAAAAACAGTATAATGAACATTTTAAAATTTTGTGAGATTTCAATTTTTTTTTTATATGTATTTTAAAATTTTTTATAAAAAATGATTTTTTTTTTAGTATTTCCCACCCTTAAAAACTTATGAAAAAATGCCCCCAACCCCATGAGTGTTACTTTAGTCAGGAGTGGGTTTTTGGTAATTAAAGAAATGTTACTTGTAAAGGGTAAAACCAAATTTTATTTTTAATAAAATTTTTAAATTTTAAAAAACTGATAAAATTTTGGATGTATATAATAAAACCCTATTTTTTTTTACAGGGTAAAATATATCTAGCTAAAACCCTTTTTTTTAAGCGATGGATGTATTGAAGTTTACTGTTTTTCTTTTGGGGAAATAAACCCCTTTGAGTAAAAACTGTATTTTTTTTTTTATTTAATTTTTTTTTTTTTTCATTTTTTACATTTAAAAACTAAACTCAAAGGTTTTGTTTAAAACTAAAATTTTAAAATGTGTTATTTGAAATAAATTTTTTATGTTGTTAAAAAAAAAAATAAAAAAATTTGGGAACACTCATGAGAAGTTTTCATACATCATTTAAAAAAAATAAAAAAAGGGATACAAAAAAAAAGTTTTCTCGCGTTTAAAACAAAGTGCATTGTAATTGGACTAAATTGGGGGAACTTTTTTTTTGGGCCCTTTAAACTTTAAAAAAAATTTTTTTTTTTTTAGAACTTAAATGTTTGTATATCCAAAATGGGCATACTTTTTGAAAATTGACCATTTTTAAGTAGTTGGGTAAAAAAAAAGTAAACATTCCCCCGGGTTTTGTAGAATTTTAAATGAAAGAAAACCAAACAGGGTAAAACAGGGAAACTGTTTTAAAAAAAGGGAAAAACTACAACTGCTTTTCTAAAAGAATTTTTTGGCGCAAGGGCAAATAATAATAAAAAAAAAAAAATTTTTGCTATTCCACCTTTCCTAATATGACAAAAATTTAAGCCCGTATTAAAAAATGACGAATTTTGTGTTAAATATTTAACATAGCCAAATTTTAATAGAGCTTAAACCCCGGGCGGACTCTCACGTTTCCCGTTTTCCCAAAAATGATCCAAAGGCTTTTTTGCCTTTTGTTTATATTATAGCCACCCGTTATCGCTAGTATTTGTTTACACTACGTTTAATTCAACCTTAGTTTTTAGGTTTTCGAAAAAAAATTTTTTTTGAAAGTTATTTTATTTGAAATTTTTGAAAGTTTATTTTATTTTATTTTCCCAAGGAATATTTTATGAGTTTTATATTTTCGGTTGGGGAAAAAAGGCATTTTAATTTTCCAGGAGAAAGAATATTCATTGAAAATAATTTGGGACTTGTACGTCCCGTCCCGGGGTTTTTGCTTTTTCCCCATTGCCAAAATTTTAAAAACCCCAGCCAAAAATTTTTGTACTACAATTCCACTTTTTATAACTGGACCTAAGAAAAAACAGAAAGGAGATTACCTCCAGTTTCTTTTAAAAATAAAATTTTCTGTTGGGGGTAAGGTTTAATTTTTAAAGGGATGAAAAACATTGTTTTTTTTGTTTGGGGAAACCCCTTTAAAAAAAATCCCCCAAAAAAACCCCTTCTCTTGCTTAGTATAAAGAGATGGGGACATCTGTTGAAACCCGGGAAAAAAAAAAGTAGGCCTAAAAGACAAAACTGTAAAAAATTAAACCCCAAAATTATAAACACATTTTAAAAATGTACATGGGAGGAATGGTTGTCAGATCCCAAAGTTATTTGTTACTTGGACGAAAAAGGAAAAAGTTAAATTTGGAAGAAGGGGAGTATTTAACACATTTGCTAAAATGATTAAATTAAAAATTTTTTAAATTTTTTATACAAGGAGAATTAATTTTGGCCAAAAATTTTATTGGGCAAAACTTAATTTTTCCCCCAGCAAAAATCCGGAACTAAAATGGGAAGGATTTATACCAAGAACCCCGAATGTTGGGGAAACAGGCCGGGGGGCGATTTAAACTTTCCCTCTCCAAATTTTGGAATGGAAAAAATTTCCAGGGGAAAACAGTTTAAAAAATGAGTGTTTGTAGTTTTAATAAGTACTAGCCTGGGGGGAAAAAAAAAGAGAAGCGAAACCGTGGCATTTAAAAAAGCAAAAAAGGGTTTTATCCCAATGTTTTGGCGCCCTCGGTGTCCATAAATTGTTTAAAATTCGACCCTACGGGGGGAAAATGTTTTTTAAAAATGGTTTAAAAAAAATGTTATAAAAAACCTTTTTTTCACTTTTATTTTTTCGTTTTTTTTTGGGGTTTTTTTTAAAAAACAGGGTGTGTATTAATTTTTAATAGTGATGTAAAAAAAAATCAAAAAATGGTTTTTTATACAGAAAAATTTGGCCCCCTTTTCAAGAAATTTGCCAAAGGAAATTTGGGAAAAATTTCACACATACTTTTTTTTGAATTTTTTCTTTTTTTTTAAAATTTTTCTTTTAAGAACCCCAAATTATTTTGGAGTAAAACCTTTACTTTTTTTATTTATTTTTGAAATAAAATTAAATTAATTTTTTTTAAAAAAAAAATTCGATTTTTTCCCAAAAAGCTATGGTTTTTTTTCGAAAGTACCACTAAAAGGGCTACCAAAAATTTTTCGAACTACCCCCAAAAAATTTTGTTAGTTTTGGAGAGAGTTTAATAACATCACTTTTTAAGTTGGTTTTTTGGGGGATTAAGAAAATATAACATGATATATCCAAAAATTTATAAGGTTAAAAAAAAAAAAATTCAAACACTGATATTTTGTAATTTTAAAAGGATCTTTAAAGTATCATTTAGTGAAAAAAATAAATCAGTATGCCAATGGGTTAATATTTAATTTTTTGGGGGCCCATTTGACTTGGCGTCTTTTTCTTTTTGTTTAATTCCCCCGGTTCCCTTTGAGTGGGGAATTTTGGGGGGTCTATAAGGGGCTGTTCCCCTCGCCCTATTTTTTAACATAATCAGAATTTGGGTTTTTTTTTTTTCTCAGGGGGCAAAAAAAAGTTCGATCCCCAAACCCTTTTTTAGTTTTTTTTAATTTAAATGGACACAAAAATTTTCAGGAAATGGTGATGGGTTTTTTGGGTTTTTTTAAAAAGGAAAAAAAGCTTTTTGCCATAAAAATTAGAAAACAAAAAAAACCGGGTAGGGTGCCGGGCTTGGCCCGCAACGGTTTCGAAAAACCCGCGGCCACCATTTTCGGTGTTTTACTCACACGAAAAAAGTGTTGGTTTTTTTAAATTTTTACGTTTTAAAAACTGAAAAGCCCATTTGGAATCGACAGAAAAAAATTTTATGCATTTTTAGAGAAGTTTTAAACACTTTAAAACCCATTTTTTTAGGGCGGGTGTTGCGAAGGAGCCATATTGATTTAAAAATTCCCCTAATTTTAATATATTGTGTTTGGTAGAGATGGGTAGGGTGGGTACAAAAACGCCAAAAAATTTAAAAGAAAAAAGTTTTTTTGAAAAAATGAAAAACAGTTTTGGGGCTCAAACCCCGAAAAAATCCGTTTTTGGGGTTCGCCCGTTTTCTAAATGCCAAAAGCCCCACTGTTGAATGCTCCCTCCCCTGCGGCGCCCGTTGTTTAAAAATATTTTGGAAAAAGAAACAAATTTTTTTGGGGTGGGGGTTGTTTCGTTCGCTGGTTGTTTGTTTGCCTTGGCCCTTGTTTTCAAAAGTTTTGGGGCGCTTGTGTTTTTAAGAAAAAGTTTTCTTAAAAAACTAGGTTTTGAGTGGAAAACTTTTTAGGACTAAATTAAAAAAAAGAAAATTTTTTTTGCACTGAAATTTTGTTGTGAAATTTTAAATAAAGTTATTAAATTTAAATTTTTTTTTGTGTATTTTTTATATTTATTTGACGTTTAATAATAGACAATAAATAATTATTGGGAATTTTTTATTTTTGGTAACAATGAGTAAATTTTTATTCCAAAATTTGAAATTTAATAAATTTAAAAGTGTAATGATTTTGGGTTTTTAGGTGATTGTAAAAAAATTGCAAATTTTTTCAAATAGTAACATTTTATTTAGTAAAATTAAAAAAAAGTTTTAAAGGGAATAATTTTTTAAATAAATCGGCCGTCCAAAACGAAGGGGGTTTTTTTTGTTTTTTTTACAAAAATGACCATCTCTCAAGTTTCATTCCAATTTTTAGAAAAAAAAAACCTGGGTTTTTTTCCAAATTTTTTTCCCAAAAAAGTTTTTTTTAACCCAACAAAAGTTCGTTTTTTATTTTGTAAAAAAAAAAAAAAGAAACGCCCCCTCTAGGATGGGTAAACCCCGGGGGTTTGGGGGAAAGACAACAAAAGGGAAATCTCCGGTTAAGGGTTACAAACTCCCAATTCCGAGTGTTAGTGCCGGAAAATAGGGTTATTTCCCGGGCCCAGAAAAAAAAAGGTATTATTGCATAAATATACGCATTATTATAAAATATACAATATTTTTTCTTTTCTGGGGAAAATTATTTAAAACATCCCCTAACCTTCTTTTTTAAATAATTTTTAAAAAAAAATACCCAAATTTAAAATTTTTAGCTGGAAAATTTAAACCCAAAAAAATGCAATAATAGGAAAGGATTTTTTCGTTTTTGGAACTACCCAAAAGAAAAAAAATGCGGGGCGCAACCAAATGCCAACGGAGCCGGGCAGTTTTTTCCAAAACTGTTTGACGTATTTCCCCCCCCATGGAAACTAACTTTGTTCCAGGGGTTTTTGGAACGGGTCAAAACAAAGGAAATTGGGAAATACGTGATACCGGGGGGGCGCATCCAATCGGGGGCGCTCCCCTTGAGCTTCGCTCCCGTTGAACTGGAAAAGAATTTTTCGTTCGGGGGTTGGAACTAGTTCCGAGTCATTAAACTCCCGGAAATGAACCCAACCCGTCTGTATGAAATACATTTCCCCCCTTTTTGTTTTTGGGATCGAAAAATCGTGTTTTTCAAATATTTGATGTTTTTTGGGGCGATACCCCTTTTTTTATTAAAAACGATGGAAAATTTACCGATACTTTTTTGAAAACGATATTGGCGTATCGATTTTTTTTTATTTTAGCCCCCAAAAATATTTGGATTTTATTATTTTCAATTTTTAAACATTCAGTAAAATTTTTGATAAATTTAAGTTTTTCAAGGGAAAATTATTTTAAATAGTCTTTTGAAGTTTCAGTCTGATTTGGGAAAATTAAATTTTTAATTTTGTTTTTTACTTTTTTTGTTGATATCGTGTCTTGAAGGGCCTAATTGGGTTTTTTATTAATTTAACCCTGTTAAAATTTTTTATTTTTTTGTAGGAAGGGTTTATTTTGTTGTTAGGATCAGGAAAATGTAGATAATTTTTGAAAATAGATAAGGGGTCATTCTCCTTTTAATGCAATCTTTCACTCTTCCCTACCAAACCTACTCCATAAAAATTTTTGTCCATAAAACAAGATGTAAAGCATGTTTTCAAAATTGACAATGGGTTAAAAAAAATTTACTTACGGGAAAACTTACTCCTTGGGGCGTTTAAAAATCAATCCGTGGACGGTTCCCCTTTTTGAAGTGAGATTATGTTAAATATGATTTTCCCCCTTTAATTTATGCTCCAAAAACCTTTTAAAAAAATAATTTAAACTTTAAAAACATAAAAAAAACGTTTAAAAAAAATAGATTTATAATTTTAACCCAAAAAATTTTTTTTGTTTTTTAAAAAAATAAGAAATAACGTCCCTCATTTCCCAAATTTTCCTCCTTTGGGCAGGGATTTAAAAAGAGTAATTTTGTTTAAAGTTGGTATAATTTTTCCCCCCCCCTTTTGGGAAACTTGTTTGTGCTTCTTTACACAATTAACTGTTTTTTGAATGTGTTTTTATCATTTTTCCAAATCGCAGGCCCTTTCCGAGTTCAGCCCCTAGGGGTTAGTGACTTTTTTGGGTTTTCAAAGTCATCTTCTGGGATAAAACTTGAATTTTTTGGGGTTTTTTAGACTTTCAATGTTTGTTTGGGTTTGGGTTTTGTTTTTATTTCATTGTTGCTTTTTAGGGTATTTTTCTGCTGGGTCAAAATTTGAGTTTATGATTGTTTGGTTTTGGATTTCGTTTTTTAGTTGGTTTTTTTTTCGGCCCGCAGGGTGTTTCCCAAAAACTGCAGCCCGTGTTTAAGGGGATGATTCTAAGTCCTCCTTTCCCTCTTGAAAAAGATATTACTTTTTTATGGGAAAATTTACCCTTTTTTTTGTTAGATTTGAGGAAGGACTGTAAAAAAATTATTTTTCACACTGTTATTCTTACCATTGTTCTGTGTAAGAATAACGGGACTGTTATTTTACACAGTGTTTATTTAATTTTAATACCCGGTGACCTGAAAACCCCCCCCCAAAGACAATTTCTTGTTCAAGACGGTTTAGCGGGATTCGTTTTGGGGCAGATCATCAAACCTTTTGCACTTAGAACACCTAAACTTTTCAATCATGAAAGTACACTTTTTTTAGCCCAAAAAAGTTTGTTTGAGTCCCGGCAGACAAATGTTTTCTTGGGGTTTTTACCTTTCTGTTGTAGATTCCCGGCCCCGCCCCGTTGAACCAAAAGCTTCGCCCTTCATCCGAAGTAAATACGTTTTTAGTTTTTCTGTTACAGAATACGCTTTATGTTTAATAAATTTAAAACGGGGTTCGGATTTATTTTTATACAACCGAGATTTGTCGTAGCCCAATAGGGGTTTCGACGAAATAAAATATATTTTGAAACGGGAGCCGGGGCCCGCTCCGGTTTGTTTTTAAAAAAATAAATCCCAAAACCCGTTTCCCAATTTTTTTAATTTTTCCCAAGTTTAAAAACGACGTGCTTCTTTTGTAGAAACAGTTTTTCATTTTGGGGGCAGTTGTTTTGTTCCAAAATGGGCATTTTAAAATTTCTTAAAAGAGTACATTTTTATTTAGATGCATTGAAAAACAAAAGTCCCCATTTAATAAAAAGAAAAAACCCTTTTTTTATTGTTTAAGCTTGTATTTGATTTTGTTATTTTACTGAATACGTGCGTTCGTTCTTGTATCCCAAAACCCTTTTAAAAGTATTCTTATTGTGAAGTCGGGTTTGTTTCCAAAACTGTTTTTTTTTGATTCAGGGAAATTAAAATCGTTACAACAGGCACCCCAAGATAAAAAAGGCCCCGCCTTCAGTTTTATCTTCCCCTGAGATCAAGCCACCGCAAGGATACATCTTTACCATATTTGACTAGGGGGGAAGGGGAAAGAATGAGTATTAAACCAGTGTCCAAGGGGGGAGTGAGATTTTCGGAAAAAGGTAGCAGGGAAAACACAGAAAAATTATGTTGGCCAGAAGAAGGGAAAAAAAATTTGAATGTGGAACCCCCCCTTTCAGAAAGACCCAAAGATGTGTGGAATTGTTAAAAGATTTGGAAAGGGGTTTTCTACAAAATCTGTTTTTCAAATGTCCCGGGCAAAAAAATCAGTATTTTTGGCGATACCCTAAAAGGGAAAAAGTGAAATGCAATCATTTGTGAAAGAATTTAAAATTTTTAAAAAGTTTTAATTTTACAATTGGCCGGGCTGGAAAAAAAACTGTAATTTTTTTTAATATATGTAAATTTTTTATTAAACCCCTTTAACTTGCAAAAGTTTAGTAGTTTACAGTATAATGTTAGTTTTGGGCTTTGTGGGGGGATAGGATAGGACGGGCCGGGTTTTTTTGTTTTTTTATCGAACATCGGGGAAAACTTTGGGCTTAATTTCAAAGTCTGGATTAAAATCGTCAAACCAAACGTGAGTTTGATAAAAACACGTTTCAGGCATAAACAACGGCGAGAAGCCCGCTTTGTAAGACTCCAAACCCAAAGATGGGTTTTTAAAGAAATTTATTTCTCCGTAAAACAAAAATTTACTCGTTGAAAACTTTGAAAACAAAAATTGTAATTTTCAGTTCGTAACCCCCAAGTCTCCCATCGTTAAGTGTTTTAACAGGTCCCCCAAATTGACGAGTAAAATTAATTTTAAAAAAGATAAATGATAAAAAGTTTGAAGAAGGGAAAGGGATATATTTAATTAAAAAAAATTAAAAGAATGTTCAAATTATATTCGAGAATGTTTTTAAGTAAATAACCGCCCGATGGGAAAAACAAGCAGAAATATCTGTCCCCAAAAAAAGACGCTTTAAAACCCTAAACAAAAATTCTTTCCTTTGTTGTTGGGAAAAAAGGGGGATGCCATCTGTTTTTTAATTTTGAAATTCCTTTTGGGAGGGGGATTTCCCTTTTAGTTTAAAAAAGGAGGGGGGGGATCAGTTGACAAAGCAATAAAATATGTTCAAATATTACTTTAGTGAAAAAAGATTTGGGGGAGCGCCCGATATTGGGCCGTTTTCCGGGAAAAAGCGGTGCAGACATTTTTTGGAACTTTAAACCAAAAAGAAATAGTTGTAAAAGGATGGTGAGAGAGGAGGGGGGGAGACCCAAGCTCGCGGTTTGAGATATGCCTCGCCCCCTTTGGGGAAAAAAACCCAGCAAAGAAGAAGGACGGGGGGGGGGATGTCTTTTATCCCGGTGGAAAAATCAAAAAAACCCCAAAGACTACAGCTAAAACTAAAATTTGAAACTTGTTTTAAAAATTTTTAAATTTCAGTTTGGGGGCTTTTTAAAAAAAGTTTTTCTTATAAATATCTAATGTACGTGGCCGGGTGTTAATATATTTTAATTTTCTGAAGAACGACAGAGACAGAGATTCGTGCTGACTTTTTACCTTTTAACAAAATAGCACCATCAGTAAATTCCCAGCAATAAGTAAAATTCCAAAAATTTTGTTTTTTATAAAAACTTTTTTAAAAAAAAATTAAGTAAAATTAAATTTTTTTTTGTCATATTATTTAAAAGGGAAAAAGAGGGAAAATAAATTTAAAAAAAATAATGTTAAAAATTTAAAAAATTGGTTAAAAAACAGTCTTGATTTTTGTATTTTTAAACCGCTCCAAAAACCCAAATTACCCCAAAAATTTAAAACCCCGAGTCATTTTACCCCCTGTGTGTCGCATCACGGAAGTAACCCGGGTTTGCTTTCGATTTTCAGTTAAATGGGCATTTGTGAGGTTGTGTGGGGTCGGCCCCCTCCGCCGTAGCTTTACGAGCCTTCCCTTTTTGGGAAAATAAAGACCAAAAAAACCCAAACCCCGCCGGAAATTTTTTATTAGTTCAGTTCAGTTTTCGTAGTGGACTGGAGGTAACCTCCGTGTGCGACTTCTCGTGTATTGTCCTCACCCGGAAGGCAACTTCCGTATGCGACTTCTCGCGCACTGGTGCTAAATAGGACTAAACTCAAGCGTGCTGTTTGCTTTTACTGTTTTGTATATAATTTAGTCTATGTGTATATATTGTTATTTTTTTTTGTATAGTCATTTTTTATATAATTTTTTTATCGTTGTGGAAATGGAATCAGACGAAGAAAGAAGAATTGCTCGCCTTTTGGCAAGTGTGGAACGAGAAGAATTACAAGTTCAACGACCCACAGGAGTGTTCCCTAGAGTATTGGTTTTTGACGATGACGCGGCAGTCAACGATGGAATTATTGATGATCCTGATGAATCTGGAGATGAGGTAAATGATAATATTCCAAATGACTTAGAAAATAACTTAGGTGATGATAGTGAAATAGAACTAGACGATGATGACTTTTTGATTTAGAAGCTTTACCAATTGCTGAAAGATTAAACGGTGAAATTGTACGCAGACAAAACAATAAGTTAGCTTTCATGAGTAAAAATCGTAAGATGTTATGGGATGTAGAACCCAAGCCACAAAATCGCAACAGACAAAGGAATATTATTCTGATGAGAATGGGACACGTCAGAAAATGCTGCAAAAAAATGCTAATACTCCTCTGGAAGTTTGGAGTTTGTTTTTTAGTAATGAATGATTGAAGAAATTACTGAGTGCACGAACATTTGGATTGATAAAAATAAAAGTAATTACAACAGAGAAAGAGACTGTACCAATACAACACCTCAAGAAATAAAATGTGTTATTGGTTTGTTGTATTTAGCTGGTTTATACAAAGCCTCTCATTTAAATTTGGATGGCCTATGGGCAGCAGATGGTAGCGGAATTGAATTCTTTAGACTAGCCATGAGTCTTAGGCGTTTCAAATTACTGCGTAGAGCATTGAGGTTCGATGATATTCGTACCAGGCCACGAAGGAAAGTCAATGATAAACTGGCTCCAGTAAGAAGAGTTTTCGAACAGTTTGTGCAAAAATGTCAAGAAAATTATGTCGTCAGCGAGTTTGTCACTGTTGACGAAATGCTACTAAAATTCAGGGGCAAATGTTCTTTCAGGCAATATATAAAAAACAAGCCTGCAAAGTACGGAGTTAAGGTTTTTTCATCTGTTTGTGCCAAATCATTTTACACCAACAATTTAGAAATCTACGCTGGAAAAACCCAGACGGTCCATACCAGGTCGATAACTCTGGAAAGTCTGTCGTTGAACGTATTGTAGCACCAATCAGGCAGTAAACGTAATGTTACGGTCGACAACTGGGTTTGCTCCCATACCTCTTTTGTGTCGACCTTTGAAGAATCACCAACTAACACTTGTTGGTACGTTGAGGATAAATAAAAAAGAACTCCCCCAGCTTTTGTGGACAAAAAACAAGGAGACGTAGGAAGCTCTAAATTTGGTTTCAAAAAAGACATGACTTTAGTGTCTTACAAAGCAAAACAAAATAAAAAGGTTGTTTTTTTTATCATCCATGCAATGACGACGCAGCTGTAGACAGAGATGAAGCTTCAGCTACCTATGGGAAGCCAGAGGTAATACTCTTCTATAACTGTAGCAAAGGAGGAGTTGATACAGTGGATAAATACGTTTCACATTACGATGTAGCAAGAATCTCAAACAGATGGTCTATGGTGATCTTTTATTCAATGCTGAATGTAGGTGGATTGAACACCTTCATTATTCACAAAGAAAATGTGAACTCTCCTGTGGCTAAGCGAAGACTTTTTTTACGAACTTTAGCCAAAGAACTATGCAGAGAACACATGGCAACAAGAATAACTGTAATAAGTACTCCAACTGCAACCAAGAAAAGGCTTCGACAGATGTTGGACTTGAATGAAGAAGAGGCACGACCCGCACCCGCTGATGAGGACACTTCAGGTAGATGCTACTCATGCAACTGGAGGAAAAACCGTTTGTCCAAAACAAGATGTAACAGCTGCAAAAACTTCATCTGTCGTGAGCACTCTGCACCAGTGATGTGTGTCAACTGCGCAGTAAGTGAGGAAGAAGTTCACACAGACTCAGAATAAGCTCTGATTTAGTAGTCAGAAAAAGTGTTATCAATCTTCTTTGTTTTTATTATATAATTTTTGTACTTTTCTTTTTTATTGTATTCTTTTCATGATTAGTATGTTATCAGAAACTTCGTTAACAAACGACATTTTTTGTATATACAGTATCAGGGTTACATTTGTTAATTTATTTGGTTTAAAATGTATTGTAATTTCAACACTCACATACATATTTTTTTTACTATAATTTTGGTACTAAAAATAAGTTTTACCTTTTTTATATGATTCTACATACTGTTTTGAAATTACTGTAAATAAAAGTATTAAGTTTCGTGAAAATAACATTTAATTTAGTCACCTGGAAGTAACCTCCGTGTGCGACCTCTCGCGTTTTGAAATTCATGCGACTCACGGAGGGTTAAGAGTAATAATTCTAATTAAAATAAATTTTTATCAAATTAAATAAATTAAATTAATGTAACCTCACAAGGTGAGACGTTACAAGTGAGTAATCAGTTTAGTAAAATCATCGAACGTAACTTGCTCTGACATTTGTAAGTGGCCGACTCAAAGTACAGCTACAAACATTTTCCGACCCGCAACTCGGGCTTCATTCGTAAGTCAAACAAAGTCAAGCCATAGATTGCGGTCTAGCCACGTCTCGTAGACGTATTTTACGAGTATTACCGCAGGTAAAGAATGAAAATCTTTTACCGACCCGACTGAACCTTCTCGAAAAATGATTCTTCACAAATCATGGGAGGCTGAATTCCGGAGTATATATATATATATATATATATATATATATATATATATATATAGCGCCTATAGCTTCGCGTCAGCCCCTTTCCTATAGCTTCTTCTGATGCTCATTCTTTATGGACAAGAAGCTATAGTAGTACGTGCGCAAACCATACTCTACCTTTATACTACATTTCTCCCTTTAGCCCCCTCGTCTCTCATTGGCTCAAACAAGTCACGTGACGCTGGAGGGGATAGAAATGCCTAGAATTATGGGAAAAACAGGGAAATAGGGAGAATTGGCAGGGAATCGTGGGAGAAACGGGAATTGTTCGATCAGTCGTTAGACAGAACCGTGAGTAGACGGCCACAAGTCAAAAGTGAGGTTATGTCAGACAGTGGAAAACCTCATAACATCGGTCGATTCATACAATGACAGGTGGAAAACACTAACTAGTTTGCTTGTCAACTAGGAACAATAGTTGTTAAATAGTATTACAAACACTATTTAAAGAAACAACTCGAAGAACAGATACAATTACTTGGAGCTACACACCCGAGTTGCATTACTAAGACAAACAAAGTCATAATATGTAAGTGGTGAGCATCTTCCTCTGACATTCGTAATATACCGATTCCAAGCACAGCTGCAATTATTACAGACATTACATCATGGGTTCGTTCGTAAAACAAAGTCACATCGTGGTAGTGAGATTTTCGTTTGGGAAAAACATTGACTGGACACCACTTGCTTTGACATTCGAAACATACTGACTGCGTGTACCCGTATAGTGAATAAACTCAAAGAACAGATACAATTACTTGCATTTACACACCCGTGTTGCATTAGTAAGACAAACAAAGTCTTACGTAAGTGGTGAGTAGTCATCGCAGTAAAACAACTGAACGCATCTTCCTCTGACATTTGTAACATAACGATTCAAAGTATAGCTGCAATTATTTCCAGACATCACCGCAAAACAAAGTCACATTGTTGTAGTGAGATTTTCGTTTAGGAAAAACACTCACTAAACACCACTTGTTCTGACATTCGTAACATACTGACTGCGTGTTCCAGTATAGTGGTGAAACACTTCAATACGGTTCAGAAAAACTGTACCACTACAATTATTTACAGACATGTCATGGGATCGTTCATAACACAGAATCACATTGTAGTAGCGAGAATCCAGATCGAGGAAAATACTGAACGAAACGGTCTGATATTTGTACCATATCAACTCCACATACCACTACATTTATTTGCGGACACGCGATCGTGGGTTCGTTCGTATTACAAAGTAACAACGTAGAAGTGGGGATGTCAGTTTAGGGAAATTACTGAACACAATTTGTTTTAGCTTTTTGTAAGACCCCTACTCAGAGTACCGTTCAATATATTTACAAACATGCGATAATTGGGTTCGTTCGTATTACAAAGTCACAACGCAGAAGTGAAATTTCAGTTTAGGAAAATTCCTGAACGCAACTTGTTCTGACATTTTTAGGATACGACTCCAAATTACTGCTACATGTAATTAAGAGAGTGATCATGGGTTCGTTCGTAGCACCAGAATTCACATCGTATGAGTGAGATGTTAGTTTAGGAAAACAACTGACCACAACTTGCTTTGACACTTGTAACATGCCGATTCCTAACTTCTTATTCGTAAAATAATGTGTAATGAAATACACATTCCTAATATCTATAGTAGACATTTGATAGTGACCAATTCCAAGTACTACTGCAATTGTTTACAGACACGTCATGGGATCGTTCATAACAAAAAGTCACATTGTAAAAAGCGAGAAATAAAGTTAGGAAAACTATTGACTGCATCTTGCTAAGTGAAAATCTATTACCGCCCGGGACTGAACCGTCTAGAGAGAAATATTAACTCATGGGAGGTTGGATTTCGGGGTATATATATATATATATTAAATATATATATATATAATATATATATATATATATATATATACACATATAATATATATATATAATATATATATAGCGCCTATAGCTTCGCGCGCGTATATATATATAGCGGGTAGTACGCGCGCGAACCATACTCTACCTTTATAGTACATTTATCCCTTTAAGCACCGCCCCCTCGTCTCTCATTGGCTCAAACAGGTCAAATGACGCTGGAGGGGATAGAAATACATAGAATTAGGGAAAAAAACCCACGGGGAAATAGGGAGAATTGGCAGGGAATCGTGGGAGAAACGGGAATCTTTTCGATCAGTCGTTAGACAAAACCCGTGAGTGGACGGCCACAAGTCAAAAGTGAGGTTATGTCAGACAGTGTAAAACCTCACAACATCAGTCGGCCCCATAACCGACCGTTTGAAAACACTAATTAGTTCCCTTTCGATTGGGAACTTCTACAGTTCTTATTCTGAAGTTATAAAAAATCAACTCAGAGAACAGATACAATTATTTACAGCTACACAATACTCGTGTAAAAAATTTCAAAATGTAAGTAAATAGTGGGTAGTCTCGCAGTAAAACAAGTGAAAACATCTTCCTCTTGCAGACACGCAAACATGGGTACGTGCTTAAACACAATTAAAAGCGTAAAAAGGGGACAATTCAGTTTTTGAAAAACTACTGAACGCCACATGCCTCAGACATTTGTCTGAGTCAAATCCAAATATTACTACAATTATTTACAAACATGTGACCATGGGTTCGTTCGTAACACAATTAAAAATCGTAGAAGTGAGAATTCAGTATAGTAAATTACTGAACGCCACTTGCTCTGATATTCGTAACACACCGACTTCAAGTACCAATACAATAATTTACAGATACTAGATCATTGGTTCGTTCGTTGCACGAACTCAAATTGAAAAGGTAAAGAATTTTGTTTAGTAAAATCAATGAACACCACTTGCCATCATATTCGTTACACACCGACTTTAGGTACCGCTATAATTTATTTACAGACACGCGATAATTTGTTACGTGCATAACACAATTACAAAGGTACAAGAGACAGTTCGGTTTAGTTCATCGTCGGGAAGCCGATGTGTTTCTTTAATTAGATTATCTAACGCACGGTTTCCCCGTTTCACATGTCTTTGCAACCTATCGGGCTACCGACCGGCTGTAGATTTAAAAAAAACACAATTGGATGCGAGTCCCGATCTGATTCCCATTTCCTCGTTCGGATATATATATATATATATATATATATATATATTATAAAGGCGTGCTTTTCTTGGTACATTCAGTTTAATTCATTACTCGTTCTATCACTAGTGTGCAGTCGGCAGCCCTTTCGCTGGACATGGAAGAATTCGACGTAAGTACATTTCATTGTTAACCTTTTCATATTTGAAAGGTGATAGGATGGAACACTAAAGTTTCGGTCTTTCTCAATTGTACCAATCTTTTCTAAGCTTTTTGAGTTTCTAATACATTTCAACTTAGTAATCATTTTGAGAAAAAACAATTACCAGCATGGCTTTCGCTCAAAAAAGACCTCTATATTTTTCAAAATCTTTTTACACACTAGGCTTTACATATATGAGTTTACTCGCAGAGGAGGAATTCACACTTCAAACACCAGATTTTAGGGTCAAAATTAAAATTCCATACCATAGAGTTTCAAAAACGTAATCATAATCATTCTTTATTGTCACATAAATAACGTTTACATTTTAGCATTGCTAAAAAAACAGGTGACATTGTCAGTATATTTACAAGAGTATAGTTCATATGAAACAGTGGCGCACCCAGGGGGGGGCTTTGGGGGCTTAAGCCCCCCCCAAGGACCTGATATATCCGACTTATAAATACTGTATGTGACTAATCATTTCGTTATGTATCATCATATATTTTTTAAATCGTACTTTTAAAAACTATAATGAATGGTAACGTTAACCTATTTATTAAAGTAACACAGATTAAATCATAGAAATCAAGAGTTGTGAAACAAATATTTTAGACGTTATGTATTCACAGTATAACTGCCTGCGCTGCTGTGTTAGCTCCCTCCATTCCATCCTGCTCTATGGCGATGACTACGTGCCGTTGCCATGGGCGACCAGCTCTAGTTTCCACAACTCTCACCAGACGCGCCCGTGCCCGCCCGGCCGGGGAAATTTGTCTTTGTCCAGTTGACAGTCGTAGTTTTATCGAATTGCAGTATAGTGTGTGTTATGGGTTGTCTGGCTGTCAAGTTCAAGCTGTGTTTGTGGTCTAGGTCTGACAAATTGGTTTTGGACAGTAGTCTAGTAAGTTATGGGTGATAAAGAAAAGCTAGTATACAAAACTATTTTAAACCGTTTGAAATGCCACAAAAATATTTCGGCAAGTAAGGAGCTGCCTACATGTGCTGAACAGCCTGAGTTTGTGTTGGAGGATGTCTGGGGAGCTAACGTAAGAACTCTGCAGCCCGATGTAAGTCAAATAACTTAGACATTCCCTTTGTTTAAAACAAAAAAAATTGACAGACAGTGAAAAGTTAAAAGTGTTGAATGACAGATGGTCCCTAAAAGTAGTTTTAACTTCCTTACAGAACGTCGGGACTCAACAACGAAAATTTTTGTTTTCATGGCTAAATTAAATATACTTGGGGCTGTCTTATTCTGGAATTGAAGACTCTGCATACTGTGTTCATTGTATGCTTTTTTCCAAAAAAGAAGTAGGCAAGAGTAACGCTCAAACATACGGGCCCAACTTGTTGAGGAAGGTTTTTCTAACTGGAAAAAAGCATTAGAAAAAATTTGAAAAGCATGCAACCTCACAGTACCACAAGGACTTTGTGTAAGCGCAGCTAACTTTAAAAGAGTAATGGATAGTGAAATCAAATCAATCGACAAATCCCTTGATAAAGGGAAAGACCTTCAACCCCAAAACAACGTGAAAAGAATCCTTCCGAAAATTTAGACAACAATTATTTTGTGTGGAAGGCAAAATATTGCTCTTAGGGGCCATAGAGTTTATGGCGAGTTTGATAAAATCGTAGCCCTGCCGAGAATGAGGGTAACTTTAAAGCACTGCTTAGACCCAGAATTGAAGCGGGGGATCAAGATTTAAAAAAACACTTTAATCATGTGGAAAAAATGCTACGTACATAAGTTGGAACTTCCAAAACCAAATACTTGATGCTTGTAACCAGATCATAACTGAAAAATAGAAACTAAGTTAAAGAGGCTAAGTTTTTTAGTATTCTCGCAGATGAAACGTCCGATGTTTTCAACAATTGAAAGTTTTCTTTTGTGTCTACGATACGTAGATTCTGATGCATCAAATAATTACCAAATATGTGGAGCAATTTCTCAAGTTCATGCCACTAACCTCCACAACCGGTAGGGAGTTGGCAAAACTGTAATAAAAGGACTTGAAGTTTAGTAACATTGACGTCAATAACCTACGTGGCCAGGGGTACGATGGAGCGGCTGCCATGAGTGGGAAGTTTAATGGGACCCAAGCCTTTTATCCAAAAAGTCACCCCACAGCAATATTTGTGCATTGCGCTTCTCATATACCCTTAATCTGGCATTATCAAACGCTTCTGAAGTTGCACCTATCAGAAACTGTTTCGGAATAGTAGAGAGGGTGTATAATTTTTTCAACACTCCTAAAAGACAAGCCGTTTTACAACAGTGTTTTTTGCATCGGAGATAAATGTTGAAACCAACAGGAAAAAGCTGCTACAACTTTGTCCAACAGATGGGTGCAAAGGCATGATGCCGTCTTTGTCATGAAGGAGCTTCTTCAACCAGTTGAAGTAGCGTTGGAGGAAAAATCAAAAACTGGAGTGATAGAGATCTTCTTCTGGAGCTCTTATTTTACTCAGCTCTTTAAAGTCAAGGCGAATTCATCATTCTCTCTTGGCATTTAGACAAGCTCCCTTGGTTACACTGTAAACCTAAGCAAAAAGCTGCAAGGAAGTGATTTGGAACTATCTTCTGCAATCACACATGCTGAAACTGACTTGAAAGCCTAAAATCCATAAGAACAAATGCGGATGAAGAGTTTCACTCCTTGTTTGAAGAGGCTACCCATATGGCCAACAACTTTGGATGTAAAATCTCCATGCCCCGAACAGTTGGCAGACAACAAAATTTGAAACAACACACCAGCAGATACGCCTGAAGTGTACTACCGGCGATCTATTTCATCCCCGGATTGAAACTTTGATAAGTTCTTTGGAATTTCCCCATTCATGAAACATAAAGACATATTGAAGGGGTTTGAGTGTCTGATGCCTACAGCCGAGGATCACGTGGAAAGGAAGAAACCTCAAAACTTTAAATTTTCTGCAGCTGTGTTGTTTTTATAAAAATGACATAATTTAAAGTGGTGGGAAAAACGAAAGCCCGCTCAAAGCCGAGTTTGAGTTGTGGGACAACAGCTTTAAGACCCACACCCAAACACCAAGAAATGTAATTGATTTGTTGAACTTGTGTGATAAGGACAGTTTCCTAACATCCACATATTGTTGAAAATATTGTGCACTATCCCTGTAACTACGAGTACAGGGGAAAAGGTCGTTCTCAACATTACGTAGACTCAAGACCTATCAAAGGAATACCATGGGTGCTAACAGACTGGGTGGACTGGCGGCTTTGAATTTTTCACCGTGAAATAGAAGTGACCAATACAGAGGTAGTTTCTGTTCTCAAAAAAATCGACCAGACGTCTAGATTTTGTCTTGTAAATATTTTAACTTTAACTTACATCTCATTTTGTAATCATTAAATTTACATTTGTAATTTAATGTATTATTTCTTTCCTTGAAAACTTAAAACTAATTAATGACATCCAACTTATTCCAGGATGACATTTCATATAAAAATCAATATAAAGCTTTAACTTGTAATTTTAATAAGGTTTTAATTGAGCTAAAAGCTGGTTTTAAAGTAATAGTAGCCCTATTAACTTAAATTTTTCTCTAATAAGATTAACTTGTAGTTGATTAGAAACAGGCCACAGACAGTTGGTTTTAGCTTAAATCAATTATCTAATGATCATGTAATACAGTGATGTACCAAATTTTTACATTATTTTTAGTTTGATATGTTATAGGCCAACTAAATTATAAATTTCTGGTCATTGAAGGTCATGTAATGGAAAACTATAGGCGTACATTTTATACTTGGGAAGCCGAAGCCCCCCCCAAACCAAAATTCTGGGTGCGCCCCTGATATGAAATATGTTCTTTTTGTCATACATTAAATAATACCTTTGCTATGATATAAATAATCAGGGCCGGTGACAGGGGGGGTAGGGGGGGCTACAGCCCCGGGGCCCGGGGCCCCCCGAGGGGGCCCGGTCCCCGGGGCCCTAGGTCTGGTTTAAAAACAAATCAGTGGTCTTTTTAACCGTGTGGGTGGGTATTTCAAGTCTGCTGGTGGCAGCACTGGCAGCATGCAGCGTTGGCAACACTGCACTAGCCGTCATCTCGCGGCCGGCGGCAGTGTATCGTCTAGGGACTCCCGTCTAGCTTCTTTGTTTACTTACTCTGTTGCACGCTGTCAATTTTCTGTGCGGTTTCGTGGATAGTTCTATTGGTTCCCTTCATAGTTCGTTAATTTGTCATGTGTGTTTCAATCAGAATAGTTCAGTGATAAGTTAGAAGAGTGAGAGGAAAGTAGAAACAATGAGCTACAAACACAAATCTGGAGCGCAGAAGAGGAAAGAAAAGGACGATAGAGAGTTTAGAGAACGGGAAGCAAAGAAAGGCCAGTTGTCACTTGGACATTTTTTCAAAATACCCGATTCTGTTTCACTTTCACCTGATACTGAAGTAAGTGAAGTTGAGTTAGCAGTAAACACTAGTTCTAAGACTGATGCAATAATAAGTCCTACTCCTACCGACAAAGATATATTTGTTCCCAAAAATGAAAGTGCTGAGAGTGAGAGTGAGACTGAGAATTACAAGATTGAAACCCCTGCTAATGCTACCCGAATCAGTTTGGGACGTCTATCTTGGGCCACAACTTCCCGTCTCATGATGAAACGACCTCGTCGGCACCTTGCATACACTTTGATGTAGGGGGCCCCAGTTTTGATGCAAGTAAAACATTTAAAATACAATCCCTTTTCCAATGCCAGAGCGATTTTTCCCGACGACATCACCGTTCTTCAGTACCAACTTCAGTATTTAAAAAAAAAACTCACTATGGCGATTTAATTACACGGGACTGGCTAGTTTTGGAGCCAAAGTAAAAAAAGCCTTCTTCTGTTTGCCGTGTAAAGTTTTTTAGCTCACTCCCTCACACGAAACGCTCATCTCCCGGCACTTCCAGAAGGATTTCAAGTAAAAAACGTTGGAAAAAATTGTTTGATAAGGTTCCCTGAACACGAAAACAGTAGTTTGTCACAAACACTGCTACATTCAATGGAAGTCAGAGGTGATAAAATCAAAAAAAGATAAAAATCTGACAGGCTTAATTTTGAATTCCATTCTACAAGAAAAAGGGAAAAAGTGGCGTGACCTTTTAAAGCGATTACTTAATGTGACTTTGTTTTTAGCTGAAAGAGGACTTGCTTTTAGAGGCACTAATGAAAAAATAGGAGACCCATCTAATGGAAATTTTTTGGGCATCTTAGAACTGCTAGCAAATTATGATCCCGTGTTAAACGAGCATTTAAATAAAGTTCGTTTGTATCAAACTAAAGGGGAAAAGAATGCAAGTTCACTACCTGTCGCATGATATTCAGAATGAATTATAGAATTATGTTCTTCCCCAAGTTACAAAGGTAATTCTTGAAGAAAGAGAAAAAGCTAGGTATTATTCTGTAATTGTTGATGCAACACCTGATTCAGCCCACATTGAACAGACAGCATTTATTTTGAGATACGTGCATGAAACTGAAGAAGAAAGTGAACCTACAAAGTGCAAGAACGACTTTTATGTTTTGCTGATTGCACAAAAAAGGTGGTAAAGATATTGCTGAGCTTATCTTGAGTACTTTGAAACGCTATGAAATCCCCATAGAAGACTGTAAAGGGCCCCAAAGGGGACGACAATGGTAGTAATATGAAAGGTGCCTATAAAGGAGCTCAAGGCTTTCATATTATCAGCCAACAGCGAAGCTGTTTACTCTGCGTGCACTTGTCACTCCCTTTAAAACCCTTTGTGGTGAACAAGCGCGGAGTGCTGTCCAGCGGCTATAACTTTTTTTGGGGCTGTCCAAAAGTTGTACAACATTTTTTAGTTCAAGCCCCCAGAGGGGGGATATTTTGAAAAATAAAATACCCGGATCTCTTTACTCCATGTCAAAAAACACGATGGTCAGCAAGAGTGGATAGTGTAAGACCTGTTGCAGCTCATCTTCCTGGAATAGTAGAACACTTGAGGAAGTGATCAAACTAAATTTGACAGCAGAATGTCGTCGAGACGTAGGAAAGGGGCTGAAGAAATACTTCAAGAGCTTCAACTGCCTTCTTCTTGCATCGGTTTGGTACAAAATATTGAAACCCATTGACACAGTCAACAGAGTTTTACAGAACCGTGGTGAAACCTTAGATGTAGCGTCGAAGAATCTAAGTCAATTGATAGAAGATTTGAAAGTTTTGCGGAATGATGGTTTTGGGGTAAAAATCTTCAATGAAGTTTTGGTCGTTGCTGAAAACATAGGATGGCCACAGCAACTTGAGGAGGAAGAGAAAAGAAGGAGGAAACGAAAAAGGGCAGCTGACGCTGACGAGGGCGACGAGGTGTGTGATGACAATATGGAACATAAACTTGATGCAAAGAAACTTTTAACAACAAAGTTTTAAATGTCATTTTGGACAGTGTCATTGGGGACATTGACAGTGCGTTTTAAAGTCAGTCAGCGATTTGTGTAGTAACTTTTCTGTTTTGTGGTCATTCAAAGAAATGCAGATGACCTGATCGAAACTAAATCTGCTGAACTAGTACAACGACACCAAAAGGATCTGGGAAACCGATCTTCTTGAGGAACTGGTGAGTCTGAAGCAAATATATGAAGCAAACTTTGGTGGAAAAACACTTTTACCCTTTGAACTTCTCAAGAAAATTAAACTCTTCAATTTAGAATCTTTATTCCCAAATCTTACTGTTGCCTTGAGAATTTTTGCAACAATTCCAGCCACAGTCGCCAGTGCAGAACGTTCGTTTTCAGTATTAAACAGAATAAAAAAACGTTCTACGCTCAACAATGTGCCAAAACAGGTTGTCAAGCCTAGGTGTTTTGGCGGTGGAAATGGACCTAGTAAAAAGAGCAAATGTAGATAGAATAATGACGAATTTGCGTCAAGAAAAGCCAGAAGAGGAGTTTTGTTGTAATTTGTAATCATGGTTAGATTAAGATTAAAGACTTTAATTGACGAAAAGTGTTGTTTACTTTGTATATGGAAAAAAAATCAATTAAACATAATTTATCTACGTGAATTATACGTAATAATTATGTATAGTGGATTAATAAAATCAATTTCTTCAATCAAAACATGTTGTATTTTTCTTTTTTAAATACCATTGTCTATTCAATTAATTCAACATTTACATATCTGTGATGTTTTAATTTAAATTTTCTATTATATAATTTTTTTTTTTTTTTTTTAAGGTTCAATTAAAACCATTTTGTATTTCTTCAATGAGTGCCTAAATTTGTGGTTTACTTAAATATGAAACAGCCTGAAAAGATAATTTATGAATGAATAAGTAAAACAGGTCTAGAATTACACCAAAATGAGTTATTTTATCTGTAATTCAACATTGTTCTCAATCTCAGGGACTGGGGGAGTATCCCTAGACCCCCGGTACACCCACACAAACAAAAACGCCTTCATGCATACCATACCTAGGGGCCCGGATTAGGTCCAGCCCTGGGGCCCGCGATCGCTCTCGCCGGCCCTGTAAATAATAACATTTTCTTAACTATCACAAAAGCTCTCAACAAAATACAATAAAATAGTTTTTTGATCCTTAGTAATACACATTAGCTGAAAATAATTCATCTAACCTAAATTAATAAGGGGGCCCAGAATAGATCCCTGAGGCACCCCCACCTGTATTTTTTTCCATTCAGACTTTGTTTTGGTGTTATTTTTTTACTATTACCGTGCGCTGGTACCTATTTTCTAGATAGACCTAATCCATTCAACTGCTTTCGATGAAAAAGTATAGAAGTAGAGCTTGTTTCAACAAAAGGGTGTTGATCAAACGCAATCAAAAGCCTTGGACATCAAAAAAACGTGGAACTCTTTCAAAATTAAATGTATAAATCTCTTCAATAAACTTCCTTCTGAAGCTGGAGGAGATTCCTTTCAGTAATCTACAATAAGCAACAGGCTGTTGAAATGATTTTTGAAACAAATGTTATACAACAGCAATTTATTGTCTGCATCCTTGTATCCTACACTTTAACAACATATTGTCTTATTTCACATTTTGTTTTTTTCTTCTTCATTCGCAGGACCTAATCCAGTGCCCATACAATCGTCACCACAAGGTGAAGCGTTCCAAATTACCATACACATGGTTCTCAAGTGTAAGCCTCCACGAGGGTACATCGTATGTCCTTACGATCCCATGCACCTAATCAGAAATGAGGAGAAGGACATTCACTACTGTCTGGGGAATGCAAAATGGAAAAGAATATCGACTAAGTAAATGTTGCCTAAATAAATTATTATTACAATTTTATTACGACTACTTTTATTTCCTTCACCGAGTGTACCTTAAAAAGGGGCTTGTGTTGTTCGGCTATTGTGTTTGCTCGTATCCAACTGCAGATATGCACGTTGGACAGATGCGAATACATAGTCTATACATCCAATGCTCACTTGACTTTGTTTGACAAACCCATTTCCACTGTAGTCGATCTCACGTGTACAAACCCTTTTTCCATGTTCGCACAGTAAAAGACTTTCTGGAGATTTACTGTGTGAAGTCTGTAAAAAAAAAGGTATTGCAAATCACTAGAAATAAGACGACATTTTGGGGCATTAGCATTGACATTCCTTGGGTTAATGCATTTTATCCTTTCCACAGTAACCACCCTCAAATAGTCGGCCACTTCAATTTTGGCCCCAACAATTAAGTATGGGGAGGCCCTGATGACGAATTGCCGCCAGATGCAGTATTCGCCCAATGTGTCTGTGGACGGTGGTACGAGACTTCGTAGAAATGAGAATTCAGTTTAGTAAAATCAATGAACACCACTTGCCATCATATTCGTTACACACCGACTTTAGGTACCGCTATAACTCTATTTTTACAGACACGCGATAATGTGTACGTGCATACCACAATAATTACAAAGCGTACAAGAGACAGTTCGGTTTTTTGAAAAACTACTAAACGCCACTTGCTCAGACATTTGTCTGAGTCAAATCCAAATATTACTGCAATTATTTACATACAATAGATCAGGGGTTAGTTCGTTACACAACTTCAAATCGTTGAAGTGGGAATTCGATTTGAGAAAGCTATGGTACGCAACAAGCTCTGATATTTGTAACATACAGAAAGCTGGTAGCAATACAGAAAATACATAATTGTAATCAATTGAACGCCACACGCTCAGATATGTGTGTGTGGACGAAGGCAAATCCAAGTACTGCTACAATTGTTAACTGACACGCGATCATAGGTTCATTCGTTACACAAAGTCACATCGTAGGTCGCGTGTCTGTAAGCGGTTGCAGCAGTACACGTAAATGGCCGACTAATGTCTGAGTAAGACGAGGTCAGTGTTACGAGCTAACACATAATCATGTTTCCGTAAATAGTTGCAGCATGGAGTTTGTCTCTTACAAATATCAGGCTGAATCGTACCGTTAGGCTTACCCTTCCGTATTTATAGCGCTCCCCAAGGGCATGTCTTCCTCTATCTCAATATTTTACTCGGAACGAGAACCCGATTGGTGTAAAAAAAATAAGCGTTTCAACACACATCGGTTCCCCGCCATTAACATTATTTCATATCAGTAGAGTCGAGGCCCCGATTGTTTTACGTGTCATTTCATTATCGGGTTACCGCCTTCGTAATAGAGACAAAAATAATATACACTCTATCTTTTCCTGCCAGTTCACGTCCTATATAAAGGCGAGGTGTAACTAAGAATAACAGTATTTGATTTACAAGTCATGTGTTGTACTGCGAGAAAAGTAATTGACATTACTCTGCAGAAGCTTGCTGAGAACAGAGCTAATCCCAAGCGCTACAGTTTGCGTGTAGTTACTTTACTCAACATTGTATTACAAAAAGCAAGATTAGCCTTTAAGAGAGAACATTTTAAACCAAAACCTTTGGCAAATGAGGCTAGCAGTAACACTACACCTTCAGCCCCTACTGACCGTTGCATGGAAGTGACTACGACTCCATTATTATTGGAAGAAGAGGCCGACGATTGGGTTTCAACATATATTCGTGCATGTACAGGCACTGACATTGATTGTGATTTTACGTACAATTATTTAGATGCGTTTGATGACTGTTCGTAGTGTTTAATATTGTGACCCTATCCGCAGCGGTAGTAACACGGAGAAATGTCGAGTGGAGGGGACCTTAAAGTGTACACAGAACTGTATACGTCAAGTATTGAATTTTCAATTAATAGAACGTGTACCGTACGACTAGGCCCGTTAGCATACATAACCAGTGATGTGTATTACCATCCAAGCAATTCCAATAATTCACGCTTGTACATGCCAATGCAACACAGAATGTATAACGGTACGTACCGCGTACATCGAATAAAGAAAACCTATCATGATATTGGAGGAAGGCTGCTAAAAAACAAACCGAAGGAACTCTTCACCGTTATCACTGCAGGAGTTGGATACCTTGAAAATAGTTGAAAATCTAGATAACAAGACGTCTGTATCAAGAAAAGCACTACAACATGACCTGATGTTTGACAATCGACGTTGGATGCAATTCGCCGGCAAGAGACCAAGCCCCGCAGTTATAGCATCGGAATCAAAAGATCCTCGAAACTATTTACGGCAAAGTATCGCTTTGACAGCATACACGTCTCACCTATGTAGCTGGATAAACGCGATTAGTGAATCAAATCAAATCAAAATTTCTTTATTTTCACATTCATCAAGAAGGAAATGGTGTCAAGACATAGTCTAATCAATACATGTAAATTATAAAAGTTTTTGACTAAGTTCGTCGACAGACAGCTACCCCAGTAGTCACATTCTCTGCGATTCGACTCTCCAATTCAGGAATTCTTTAACAGAGTAGAACGGTCTTTCCTGGAACCAGGTGTGCAGATGTTTCTTCAACTTCTCTACTTCCACTCTCTTCAGCTCGCCAGGGAGATTATTGAAGAATTTCGCTCCAGCATATGTAGGTTTTTTTTCAGAAAGTGTTAACTTGTGGATTGGCAATGTGAAGTTTTTGGCATGCCTAGTATTGTGGGAGTGAATGTCTTGGTGCTGTTGAACATTATGGGATTTAGCTATCATGATACACTCCACAATATAAAGGCTGACTGCTGTTAACAATTTCCGCTCTCTGAATACTCCCCTACAGCTTTCCCTAAACCCCAAGCCGGCCACGATTCTTAGAGCCTTTTTTTGTAGAATGAGAATTCGCTGGAGGTTTCTTTCAGTTGAACCGCCCCAAACTGTTATGCCGTATCTCATATGGCTCTCAAACAGAGCGTGGTAGGCTGTTATTGTGGCTTTAGTTGTACTTATAGCTTTAGTCCTTTTGATGGCATAAAGCGCTGAGCTAAGCTTGAGGCACAGGTTATCAATATGATTTAGCCAAGAGAGTTTGTCATCAACAATGATTCCTAGGTAATTGGTTGAGCTAACAGACTGGAGATTTGGTAGATCTGAAATGTCATCTTTCTTGTTCCCAAAAGAAATTTGCTTCGTCTTCGATTCGTTAAAAACTAGGTCATTGTTTCTGCAGTAGTCCATAGCAACGTTAACAGCAATGTATGAATCTATTTCTAGATTTTCCACGGAGTTATTGGCTGTTAATAGCATAGAGTCGTCAGCATACATCACTAAATTACTGTATGAATGTAAAACCTTTGGGAGATCATTAGTAAATAAAATGAAAAGTACAGGACCCAACACAGATCCTTGTGGTACGCCACGGTTCATTGAGAGGACCTGAGATCTTGAAGTTTTAGTAACTCTTTTCGAGGTCTGAGTTACTTCCACAACCTGGTGTCTCCCTTCAAGGTATGCTGAAAACCATGACAGTGCTGTTCCTTGGATTCCTAGATGAAAGAGTTTTTCAATGATCAAGTCATGGCTTAGACAATCGAATGCTTTACTTAGGTCTAGTTGTATTCCCACTACACTGTTTCCGGCCTCGATGTTGTCAACAATGTGCTCAAATAGATCAACTATTGCTGTTTGAGTGGATCGTCCCTTGATGAAACCATGCTGTTTCTCTGATAAGAGGTTGTTTAATTGCAGATGACTGAAAAGTCTAGAGAGCACAATTTTCTCAATGATTTTGGATTCAGTTGGAATCAAAGATATTGGCCTAAAATTTTCTGCGTGGTGTTTGCTGGATTTTTTATGAAGAGGAATAACTTTGGAAATTTTCATGCTTGATGGGAAGGTACCATGCAGTAGAGAAAGTTGTGTGATATGCAGAAGAGGTATGGCTACTTCGTCTTTACAAAATTTCAGGATTTTTGAAGATATTTCATTTAAGCCAGAAGAGGATTTTGTTTTCAGTGAGTCTATTACTTTAAATATTTCTTCAATTGACGTAGGTTCTATATAAGTCAGTGGGACTTCAACAGGTAGGTTGTGGATAAATTGCATTGTAGGATTGATGAACTGGTTCTGTTTGAGGGTTTCATCAGCAATAGTTGAGAAATAGTTGTTAAAATGGTTGGATATATCCATGGGATTGTCAATTTTATCTCCGTTCTTCATTATGAAATCAAAGTTGGAAACTGAATCCTTGTGCTGTTTTCTCTCGCTGTTTATGATGTCCCAAACAGCCCTATTTTTGTTAGCAGCATTGTCAATATGAGCAGCACTAGCCTCTTGTCTTAAGGTCCTCAGCTTAAGTCATAGGCCTTCTTCAGCTGTGTAAAGATGTGTTTATCTTCTTGGTTGCCGGAGAGTCGATATCTTTCATTTGCTTCAAGGAAATCTCTCTTTAAGCAGAGAGCTTCTTCATCATACCACAGACAAGTTTTTGGCTTTGAAGCGGCTCTGAATTTCTTGATTGGGCATGTTAGATCTAAAAAATATGTCATTGTTCCCAGATTTGTTTGTAGGCATCTTCCACATTGTCTTGTTGAAGTACGTTTGTCCAAGATTCCTTAGCCAAACATCGCTTGAGATTTGCTAAGTTCTCTGGATTTACATGTCGATGAAGGGAGGTAGTGGTTTTTTTTGATTCAACAGGAAGAGGCAGATAACAAAGTTGCCCGAAGTGGTCGCTTATACCCGTATGGAGAATTTTTACCTGGGATTCATCCATTTCAGTGTTAGTGCAGATAGCATCTATGGAGGACTGATGTTCTTTGATTACTCTGGTGGCTGGAAGTTTAAGTCGTAACATATTATGGGACGAAAGGAATTCATCAAACATAATGGTTTCCCTTGTAGGTCTTAAAATGTCAATATTTACGTCCCCAATCAAAATTATTCTTCTGTGAGTTGGAAGGTTATCCATAACTTTATGAAGGACGCCGATAGCTTCTTCTGTGATTTCAATGAGATTGTTAGGTGGCCGATAAACACCTATCACATAAAGTTGTTCTTTTCCAGTTAGTTTGACAGAGGCAACTGTTACTTCACAGACTAGGGGTATACTGAGGTGTTCCAATTCCAAATTTGTAGTTTCATTCTCTATTTGGTTACTTTTATATATTGCTACTCCACCTTTGATGTTATTCGCTCTCCCAAAAGCTGAGACAAGGGTGTAACTGTTTAATTGTGTATTTATAATGGTATTAGCTCGTTGTCCATGTTCTGTAACTATTACTAAATCTGGTTTGAGAGAGGATAATAAATGGTTTAATCTCTCCATTTTTTTGCTGATACGGTCAACATTTTGATGGAAAATTGACAATTTGTCTTCTCCAGTTGAACCAGGCTTCAACTGGAGTTGTTGTTCCTATCCAAAAGTTATTGTTATTTCTTATTGTATTTTCTGAGTCGGTACAGTCCTTATGTGGTGAATTTGTTGTAAATCTCACACAGCTTTTAGTCTGCTGATTTTTTTGTGGTGCATCCCTAAAAAATCCAAGTTTTCTGTTGGTTTATGAATTTGGGTAGAGAAAGAAGGCTTATTAATGGGGTTTATGGGGGTCTTAGAACTCGCAATAAGTTCAGTGTAGAAGTCAATATGTGCATTAAAAAAGTCTTCTATTTTCTCATTCTTCGCTCTTGGTTTTGCGTGCATGGGTGGTGATAAATCCGATTGTGCAGTACATGTGCCAGGTGCTTTTGAAGGTTTGATGGCAGAATAGGTTGCTTCTAGTTGTTCTGGAGAATATTTTTTATAGTTTCTTGTAATTTTAGAGTGTTCCGGGCACTTTGGGGCGATAATCTTCTTGCTACATGATTGGTAGCTTTTCATTTTGGATTTTTCCATTAGGACATTGGCTTTTGTGAGCTGTAGGGCAACACTCATATAGTTTTTTTCTTTATCATTTATCCTATTTTTCTTCAGAAAATTGTGTTGTGCTGTCAGTTCCTTTGCTGTATTAACAGTTGATTTTATTTCAGACGTTTTAGGTTCATACGTCTGTATAGTCTGTAATTGGGAGTCAGTTGTTAAATAAGGTTTGAAACTATCTAGGACAGTTTTGACATAATTCTTGATTGAGTTGTCGTACTCCATCAGTCTCAATTCCATTCTTTTGTTTTCATATTTTGTGCTTTCAACCACGGAGTTTAACAGGTTTGTTTCTTCTTTTTTGGCTAAGAGATCCATCTTAACGTCATTCGTATCCTTTCTTGCCTCAGTTACCATTATTTCTAAGGTTTTAATTCTGTCCTTTAAAGTACTGCTTAATTTTGACATCTCTTGTATCTGCTCTGAACAGCTGTTCCGTTCAATATCTGCTTGGGTAATAAAATCTTCTTTTAATACACGCTCTTGTTCAAGCTTGTTTTGTAGGGATACTATTTCAAGACGTAAGCTCTCATTTTCATTTTTCAGATCTTTAACTATTTCATTTGCCAGGTTCAGTTTATCCTCAAGTTCAAGTTCATTACAATGAATTCTTTGATTCATCGCGTGCAGCTGCTGTTTAAGGTTGTCATTCTAACTCAGCAGCGCATTTCCGAGTTCAGCCGCTAGAGTTAGTGACTTATCTGGGTCGAAGTCATCTTCTGCTGATAAATCTTGAATTTTTGTTTTTAGACTTTCAATGTTTGTGGCTTTGCTTCTTGTTTTCATTTCATTGTTGCATCTTAGCTCATTTATCTGCTGGGTCAATTTAGAGTTTATGATAGTTAGGTTTTGTATTTCGTTTTTTAGTTGGTTATTTTCGGCCAGCAGGGTGTTTCCAACTTCTGCAGCCAGTGTAAGGGATGATTCTAAGTCCTCTCCGTCTTGAAAAGATATTACTTTTTTATGGACATTTTCCATTTTTTGTGTTAGATTTGAGGAAGGACTGTAAAAAATTATTTACACACTGTTATTCTTACACATTGTTCTGTGTAAGAATAACAAGGACTGTTATTCTTACACAGTGTTTATTTAATTCAATACCCGGTGACCTGAAAACCCACCCCAAGACAATTACTTGTACAACGACGATCAGCGGGATTCGTAGTGCAGATCATCAACATATTGCACTTAGAACACATCGTCTTTTCAAACGATGCACGTACACTTTTTTTAGCGTGAACTCGTTTGTATGAATCGGCAGACACTGTCTCATGAGTTCACCGTTCTCGTAGTACGTAGATTCGGCCAGCACAGTATGAACAGCACAGCTTCGGCCCTTCATCCGAAGTAAATACGTTGTAGTTAACTGCTACAGAATACGCTTTATGATATAATAAGTAAATCGGGATTCGGATTTATTTTTTTATACAAACCGAGAATCTGTCGGTAACCCGATGGGTTGCGATCGAAATACAAATTTAATATTTAGAATCGGGAGACCGACCAGCTCTCGGTTTGTATAAAAAAATAAATCCGAACCCCGATCGAATTATTATATTTTTCCTCAGCTATATAAGGACGTGCTTCTCTTTGTAGATTCAGTTACATTTGGTCAGTTGTTTTGTCTCCAACTGGACATTAAAGTATTCTAAACGAGTACATTTGATTTAGATGCATTGAAAAACAAACGTCCGATTTAATAACTTGAACAAACATTTTCTATTGTTTCATGCGTTGCATTTGATTTTGTTGTTTTACTGAATACGTGCAGTTCGTTCTTGTATCCAACACTTTCACAGAATTCTTATTGTGAAGTGGGTTTTGTTTCATAATCTGTGTGTTCTTCGATTCCAGGACGTAACTCGTTACAACAACAGGCACCACAAGATAGATATAAGGGCCCAGCCTTCAGTATCATCCGCCACCGAAGATCAAGCCACCACAAGGATACATCTATGCACCTGGGGAATGGTGAAGGAATGAGTTTTAACCAGTGTCCAGAGAGTGAGATGTCGGAAACGGTAGCAGAAGACAGCAGACCTTATGTTGACCAGAAGCAAGAAAGAAAACTTGAATGTGGACCTTGCAGAAAGACGGCGCACTGTGTGGAATTGTTGAGAGATTCGGAAGGCGATTTCTACAAAGTCTGTTGCAAATGTCGGATAAAACATCAGTATTTTTGGAGATATCCTAACGAAAATGTGAAATGCATTCTGTTCAGGCTAATACTTCTTCGGATTCAAGGCCTACCATTTTTGCACCTGAAATAGTTAGGCCTACAGATGAAGGAGAAATGAGTGAGTTTAATACCAGAATTTCAGACATAGATAGATCATTACAAACTTTTGAGACAAGTATGGACCAAGATGACAATAATGAAACTGTCGAAACGCCTAATTACAAATTAATCGACACTCGCTGTTTG
Source organism: Stictocephala bisonia (assembly GCA_035578905.1). NCBI lineage: Eukaryota > Metazoa > Arthropoda > Insecta > Hemiptera > Membracidae > Stictocephala > Stictocephala bisonia. Next base: position 61,502 of record JAQJVL010002477.1, read on the forward strand.
AAAAACCTGTTCGCAAATCTGTTGTGTCCCAGTTGTAAGCAGCAATCATTACAATTTAAAACATCAAACCGATATGGCTTTGCTCATACCATGGAGGTAGAATGTGAGGAATGTTTGCACACAGTTGAGTGCCCTAGTTCTCAGAAAATTGAAGGATCTGCTGCTCTTGATGTAAACAGACGTATGGTGAAGTTTTTTGCAACAGGCCAAGGTTTTAGTAGTATGGAGAAGTTTTGTATGACCATGAACATGGGGTCTAGGAGTAACAATACATTTGACAAGCATATGTCCTCCATATATTTGCATTCAAAACTGGCAGGACAGCTAAACCTGGAAAAAGCGCGCGATCGGGTTTGACAATATTACAAGAACCTTGAAAATCAGCCAACATCTACCTCAGCTGATTCGACAAAATACCTTGACCTCTCAGTTTCCTTCAATGGAACATGGCACAAAAGGGGCTTTACGTCCAACTATGGTGTCTGCATTGTAATTGAACTTTATACAGGACTTGTGATTGATTTTTACGTGATGTCTAAATATTGCCACATGTGTGCGATAACAAAAAGCGAACTTGGGGAGGAGTCACCAGAGTTTCACTTTTGGTTGAAAGGACATAAAGAGAACTGTTCCATCAACTATACCTACTGGTTCATCACCAGCAATGGAGGTTCATGCTGCTGAAATGTTGTGGAGAAAGTCCTTAGATTACGGCTTCCGATACACAACGCTTCTTTCAGACGGCGACTCAAAGGCTTTTACCCACCTCCAGAGCCTACATCTTTATGATAAAGAGATAGTGAAGGAGGAATGTGTCAACCATGTTGCCAAAAGACTTGGAACTGGTCTGAGAAAAGTGGTCAAAAAGTCAAAGAAAATAACTGTTGGTGGAAAAAAACAAGGCAGTCTAAAAGATTCCACAATTGTTAAACTTACAAAATACTATAAAAATAGTATCATTTGAAACAAGGAAAATGTTCCTCAGATGAAATCTGATATCCTGGCAACCTTACACCACTGTGTCTACAGACAAGTCACCAAGACATACTAAGTGCCCTCAAGGAGAAGACAGCTGGTGCTTCTTCAACCGAACGCTGGCCAAGAACGAGACGCCGGGACCCCACGCGACACATGTAAAAACTCCAATTTCTGAAACTGAACTGAAACATATTTTCCCTGTTTACCAGAGACTAGCAAGCAATACACTGCTGGAAAGGTGTGCACTGGGGCTCACACAGAATGCAAATGAGAGCCTCAATAGTGTAATTTGGAACACATGTCCCAAAACGCGGAACGCCTCAAAGCGAACTGTCGAAGCAGCTGTTGCTGAGGCTGTGAATGAATTTAACTATGGAAATTCTGTTTGTGTCACTTCAATGGAAACTGCAAAAATTAAAACAGGAGTGCAAGAAAGAAAAATTATGCTTAGAAGAGTTAGGCGGAGAATTAAGTTGACCAAGTACAAAATGAGCAAGAAATTTCAGGCCTACCGCAGGAAACTACGGCTGAAAAATCTGTGCAAAGAAGAAAAATAAAGAAGGCCTAACCTATGGGGCAGGACAGTTTTAAATTCATTGCCTTCAATTATATGTATTTTAGTTAAAATATATAGGTAGTATATGTATTTGTGAGAGTAAATCGATCAGTTTCTAAGAAATATGCTATGTTTTTGTTTTATCGCGTTTAACAATAGTTCATTTTTTCCATCTTTCAAAACACGGAAACAGATGTAACTCAAAAAGTACTATAGCTAGAACATTAATTTTTTTTTATTTTAAAGGTATATAGATACTCTACAACCTAGAGTATGGGTTTTTAGAAATAATGTTCAGAAGTATTTTTAAAAATCACTTTTTACAACAAATTAAAAAATTTATAAGAAAAAGTTTAAAAAAATATTGCACCAAAAGTAAGAGGACAATGAAAATACCCATACTCTAGGTTGCACATAGGCTCATTACCTATAACAAAAAATTAAATTTACTCAGATATCTTTTATGGTTGTGCAGTTCTATCTGCTCAGGCAAACGACTATTTTCGGATAAAAAATCCCCCCCCCCCAGGAGGGCGGGGATGAAAAATATATATTTTTTTTTAAGTTTATCAGTGACTTAATAAAACAAGTAAAAAATACTTAAATTATTTTTTTTGCAAAAATAAAAAAACTTTAATAAAGGTGGAGTTCCCCCTTAAGACTATCTGATGCACACAGGACTACTTTGCTAAAGCAGTTGAAAGCAGATCGTGATATAGTATTACCTTTCAGAAGCTGGGAATTGCATGAATACCCGATTCTTCCAACTACGCAGCGACACACATGGACTGTAAAGACTTCAACTCACTTGGAAAAGCCTAGATACGTTATATTTGGAATGCAAACTAATAGAAGAAACACAATTGTAATTTCTTTTATCGTGCTGCTCACGCTGGTAAATTTTATCATTGCAACTAACAAATTGTAAATTATTCTTAAACTTCCAGTTCTTTCCTAACGACAACTTACATATTTCCTTTGCTAAGAACAGGTATAGTGTATTGTACGATATGTACTCACGATTTCAGAACTCATATTATGGAGAAGTAAATACTCCACTATTATCACCGGAAGAGTTCCGTTCAACAGCACCAATTGTAGTCATAGATTGTTCCAAACAAAACGAATCAGTTAAAACCTCTAGTGTTGATATGAAATTAGAGCTAGAGTTTGAGGCTAATGTTCCTGAAAATACTAGCGCTTATTGTTTAATTCTACACGATAAGATTGTTACCTATACGCCGCTAACAGGAGTTGTGAAAATGATATTATAAGTCTGACAACAGCCCACTCTACTTTTAAAAAGTATAAATACCCAGGAAACGAAGAAAATTTCATTTCATCGCAGTTTGTGCTTGAGGCAACATCGCGCTACCAAGATGAGTTCTACTATGGAGACAGCTCTATTAGATGATGGCAGAGAGGATGATGATTCAACAGTGAAAACCAATGATAAAAAGAAGAGGAAGATTCTGTTAAGTTTTCTGAAAGTGCATGAGAATCCTTTGTCAAACACCTGCATTTAATTGAATTCCAACAATGTAGTTGGAAGAAAAACAAATGTAAGATTACTGGATAGCGATATTGAAATTGATATTGTTAAGCAACGTAATGAACAACAGATGCGAATTAAAAATCTAACAAAACATGAAGAAAAACTGTTACTTACAAAACAAGATTTTTTTATTTAAATAGTAAAGCTCCTTCAATTACCAGATACGTCAAAACAATTAGGATTTACGAAACCGATACTTCAGGATTACTTAATACATACCATGGAAACTCAACCCAATGCACCCGTTTTATACAGTCCTATTGATACTTCTATTTTTAATAGAATTCCCTACAAAGTGGAAGTGTGGAGACACTTACGAGACTTTTCAAACCTAAATGAAAACAACGGAGAACAATGCGTAGAAGTTAAAGAAGAAGTCAAAGAAGTAATAGAGTAGAGTTTATTAAAGTCTATGTGGTACATATAAATTATTCCACCACTACCGTAGTGTGGAAATCAGTTTACTCAAACGTTACATTAAGTAACGATCAAGTGTGTTTTAAGAATGATGTTCACGTAATTGAGGAAAGACCATGTGTTGTAGAATTTCAAGCTTTCAATGATTCTGATGATGAGTATATTAGATGAGGGAGACAAAGGTAGTTGGACATTTGCCATCATTACGTGAAAAATACAAATCACTAGTGTTATCCCAGTTAAATCTGTGTTCATTGTTCCAGGCATGTTCAGCTAATTCTGAATGTGTAGTGTATCCTTTTTTAATGTTGTTTTTGTGTTCTTTTAGCCTAACTTCCAGTGGTCTCTTTGTTTCCCCTATGTATTTTTCATTGCATTCACAAGTAATGCAATAAACTACATTTTTGGAGGATTGCTCCTCATTCTTTGGTTTCGTTTTAGTTAAAGACTGTCTTAATGTGTTTTGTGTGTTGAATGACGTTCTGATTTTGTATTTCCTAGCTATGCGTCTGATTTTTTCTGAAAGGTTAGGCGTATATGGAATGGACATGAGTGCTTTAGGCTTTTCTGTGACAGTGGGTGTTTGTTTGCGTTTTCTCATTTGTTTGCATTTGTTTATGAGAGAGCCATTGTTTATTAGATCTTTGGAAACATTTTTTAGTTCATTGTCTAGTTTAGTTTTGTCTGAACATATGGCTCGGGCCCTATCAAAGAGAGAGAAGGCTACACCTTCTTTAACAGTTTGTGGGTGGTTAGAATTGAAATTGAGGTATTTGCCTGTGTGAGTTTGTTTTTGTAGACTGATGTTTTTAGGCCATGTTTTGTTTTTCTACATTTACATCCAAAAATGATAATTTATTGTTTACTTCTTTTTCCATGGTGAATTTAATGGTGGGTGAAACCTTGTTCAAGTGTTTTAAAAATTCTTCTAAATTTGGTTCCCCGTGACTCCAGCAGACAAATGTGTCGTCCACGTACCTAAGCCAAACCTTAGGTTTGAGATTTGAGGAAGCAATTGCTTGTTCCTCAAACTCTTCCATGTGTTTGAAAGTACCACTAGACAATGATTATTGGCAAAAATAGGTGATAGTGGGGAACCCATTGCCATACCATCATCCTGGTGGTATATTTGACCTCCTATTTCAAAGTGATTACATTCAATGCAAAGCTGTAAAAGTTCCATTATTACGTTAATTGGCAGTTTGGTACAATCTGAAAGTTTAGTGTCTTGGTTAAGCCTGTTTTCGATTATTCTTAGAGTTTCTTTTACCGGAATATTAGTGAACAAGTTAACTACATCAAAACTTACAAGAATGTCATTATTATTTATGGTCTATGTGTACAAAATCAATTCCATAGTGTTTCAAATTGCGCGTTGCAAAAAGCTTACCGTTTAGCTGCATTTTTACATCAAGGTCAGAACTGCAGTGGTGGGGATAAGGAAAAGTATAAATATGAGAGCTCCCCACAAACAATGCATCAGTATTACTCAGAGCTCCGAGGAGACGACATCTAGTACAGCAGCAAAATTAGCAGTTTTGAAGATGGCATCGCAGCAGTCTATTCAAACATTACTTGAACAGTTCAACGCAAACTCCAAGTCATCTGTACTACCAACAAAGCGTTGTTCAGAATTAAAGGAGCAGAAACATTACATCGTACATCAAGTAAGAAAACTGGACACATCTGTGGGAGATGCAATTCTGGTTACTTTAAGCAATGCACCTTACAATTCTGGTAATGTGCCAAAATTTAAGAGTTTTCTACCAAAAAATTCGGCATAAAAGTAATGTGTCTAGCAGACTTGAAGACTTCTTATTTATGCGATGCATATATAGGAAAAGGAAGCGATGGAGTTGGCCTGACTGAAAACGAAAAGAAATTGAGTATACCGACACAACCAGTTGTACGTCTAAGTAAACCATTGCAGGATCCAACAGAAATGTCACTGCTGACAATTTTTTCTCTTCGCTGGAGACAGTAGAAGAACTTGGCAAGAAAAAGCTTACCTACGTCGGCACTATGAAGAAAAATAAACTGCATACCAGCTGAGTTCCTCCCAAACGTAGAACGACCTATAGTCTCTGCTCTGTACGGCTTCCGAAACGAGTTCACACTGCTTTCTTATGTGCCCAAAAAGAACAGATCAGTGTGTCTGATTTCTAGTATGCATAATACAATTGCTACTAATGAAGACAAGAAAAATCCGGAAATGATTTGTTGTTACAACAGCACAAAAACCGGCGTTGACCTCCTATATATAAGGTGTGCTGTTTTCTCCTCAAGCAAGAAAACAAGAAGATGGCCGCTGGCTGTTTTTTATAGACTTATCAATGTTGCCAGTGTCAATTGTTTCATTGTATATATATCTGCTATACGAAATCCACAAACACAACACGTTTTGCTTTTATCAAGAGCCTTGCCATGGAACTAATATTCCCTCATCTTCGCAAAAGGATGAATGAAGTAACGAGCCTTCGTAGGGACCTGAAGCAAGAAATAAGTAAGATACTTGGAAACAACGCACCTCCACAAGTTAACTGCGTGCCTTACGACCAACTACAAAAGAAAAAAACTTGCGAGAAGTGCCCACCAGGTTCAGACAGGAAGACGCAACACAAATGCATAGAGTGCGGCCTGGCAATTTGTGGCCAATGCCAAAAAAGAGCATGCAATGACTGTGCAGTGGAATGTATGTAAGAGTAAGTAAACTGTGTGACAGTGAGCAAATGTTCGTTTTTTGTGTTAAAGTGAACTTTAAATTACACAGGTATGTTTTTGTATTAAGTCTTATAAGAATCATGACTTTCCAAAAAAAATATCTTTTTTAAATTTTGATATTTTTTTAATGTTCAATTTGGTAATAACAATAATGTTTAATACAAATATTTGGTTAATTAAAATATTTGTTTTCATTTTACTGCCTTACAATCTTTTTTTCAAAGCTAAAGTGGTAAAATACACGTATAATGCACCACACGGTCAAAATGACCGGATGTGTTTCTTTACGTTATAATACCTATGTGTACTTATAGGTGTTAAATATAGTTTTTATTTTTGTTTGTTTATTCTTCTACCTTATAATGGCAAGACGGTCATTCAGTTTTAACGTAGATGATCCGAGATACAAAGGTGCTGTTGAAGATGTGCTATTTGACATTAGTGAGGGTGATAAAGAAGGTGAGAACTGTGAACTTGATCCCAATGAAGACAATGACACAGAAGGTGAAAATGTTGTTGAAGAACGAGAAGAGAATTCAGACACGGACCAAAGTGCAGATGAAGGACCCGAGAACGATAGTGGATACCAACCCCAACCATCTGATGACAACTTAGTTTTCACTGCAAGTTACGGTAAGGATGAAATCATTACATAGTACTTACGCCAGCGTCAAAATAACCAGAGAAATTTGCCCCACAATTTATTAAGACGTTTGCAAGTTGTTATAGGGGGAGCCAAACAAAGTAAAACTGAATTGGAATGCTGGCAAATTTGTTTTACTGATGATGTTTTACAAGAAATTGTAAACTGTACAAACAAATACATCAAAGTATATCGAAGTAATTCAAGCTAAATACTCTCGTTCACGAGATGCAAAGCAGACAGATATGATTGAAATCAAAGCATGCTTCGGACTGTTATACATATTAGGAACATTGCATTCTAACAGGCAAAACCTTGAAGAGGTTTGGTCTGCAGACGGATATGGCATCGAAAAATGTCGATTAGTAATGAGTCTTAGGAGGTTTAAATTTTTGTTACGGTGCCTCCGATTTGACGATGCTACCACACGCCCTATAAGACGAGAAAACGATAGTATAGCAGCTATTAGAAATATATCCTCACTTTTTGTAGATAATTGCAAAAAATATTACTCCCTTGGTGAAAATGTAACAATAGATAAGAAACTTGAAGCTTTCCGTGGACGTTGCTGGTTTCGCCAGTATATACCATCAAAACCGGCAAAGTACAGAAAAAAATCTTTGCGTTATGTGATGCCAAAACCTTCTACACCGGCAACTTAGAAATATACTGTGGAAGACAACCACCACGTCCTTTTCAGGTTAGCAACAGACCTATAGATGTGGTAAAAAGTTTATCACAACACAGTTATGGCAGTGGACGTAATTTTACAGCCGATAATTGGTTTTCCGACATCAAGTGGACTATTTGAAATAGAACAATCTGTCCTATATTGGAACGCTCAAGAAAAATAGGCGAGGTATTCCTAGTGAAATGAAAACCACAAAAAACTGTCCTGATGGTTCCTCTATGTTTGCTTTTGGTGAAAATAGCACACTACTATCGTATATTCCAAGAAAAAATAAAAATGTCATTGTAATTTCTAGTTTGCACTTTAGTGATGACATTGATGAAGATTCAAACAAACCAGAAATGATTCTCCACTACAATCACACAAAGTCCGGGGTAGACTGTGTTGATAAACCATGTGCCTCATATAATGTTGCCCGGAATATACGCAGATGGCCAATGGTTGTATTTTTTCCCCTACTCAACGTAGCTGGAATCAATGCTCAAGTTGTGTCAATTGGGAATGGTATGCCTACTAAGAGAAGAAGACTATTCCTAAGACATTTGAGTGATCAGCTGGTGAATGAACATTTGGGAAGAAGAGCCCAATCAACATCCGGAGTTCCACACCCTCTTCAGCAAGCACTCAAAAGATTCAAGCCTACAGAACATGAAGATCAAGGAAGTTTTCTGGAAGGAAAGACCCTAGAAAAGCGTCAGCGATGTGAGCTCTGCAAGGCAGAAAAGAAGAGCCGACCAACTAAACACATATGCAGACAATGTAGAAAAGCAATATGTCCTGACCATACTGAAAACATCTGTGCAGAATGCTTTTCCTAACATGAGTTTCAAGACAATGGAAGTTCTTTCATCAGAAGAAGATTAACTTAGTAAAATCAAGACACTTGCAAACATTTATTATTTTCTTAATTCATATTTGATAATAATTTGTATTGTTTGAATATCATAATATCTCATGATCTTCTACCATATTTTCATATTTGTGTACTCAAATATAAATATGTTTTACCAGTATGTTTATACTGTTGTAAAACATTTTGACATACATAAAAACTACTTCAATTACACTTTTCATCATTTAAACCTTAATTTAGTAAGGTATATTTATTATTAAAGCATTATAGTAGTAGTCAACATTAGGTTTTTGATACAGTGCGAACTCTCCCGTCCAATTTAGTTCAGCTACAAATGTAGACTTTTACAAAAAAATAGTTTTAATGGCTTTCCAAGTATTATTAAAAAACAATTATGTAAACAAATTATTACTCTCTGTTGTGTTTGGTTAACCTGACATATGATTTCTTTATGTTTTTTGTTCTCATTTGTTAAATCAGTGTTGTTATGTTTATAACTCAGTATTTGTGAAGTGAAAGTTTGTATTTTCAAAGTGTAAAGTGAATAATTAGATACTAGGCTATTTGTAATTATTATACCATATAAAATGCCTCGAAGTACAAGAATATTTAAGAAAAGAAAGTTTTATGGTAAAACTAATAAAAACAATGCACAAAGTAGTGACACTGGAGACACAAAATAAGCTACTGGACCTTTATTTTACGTTGTTAGTTTATAAACAAAATGTTTTTTGTTCATTCTTCTAAGACAAATACTTAATCAGTTTACGGCCATTCTTGTAAACCCTTACATTAGCGAAAATGGTGTGCGCAGCAAATGGCTGCCAAAGGTGAACACCAAAGAAAAAAAATTCTTTTTGATGGTTTTTAAAGTCTTGAGATATGAGAGAAACAACCTGGCAAGTTTCATCAAATTTAAAAATAGTCAAGCAACACACCCTGGATCACTTCAAATGGAATGACCCAACAGTAAAATTAGTTTCTAGAAGATGGGATACTTACCGGTACAGAGATTTAGAAAAGCTAAAATCAGATAAAATTTGCATAAATCGAAGTGATGGTGACTCATTAAAAATTGGCAGTGTTCAGCCAGGACCAAGTCATCATGAAATTACTGTTGACAATACTAATACTACGCTGACAACAGAGACTACTGATAATTGTGATAACATTATCCCTACAAGAAAAAGGCCTGCTGGATTTGGACTAGTATCATCGTACCAACCTCAGATTGATTTTGACGAGACCGCACCTACCTAATGCTTGGTTGATTTTTCCATTCTTTCAAACTTTTTGGAACAAATGCCATGCAATTTTTGTTTAGATGTTAATTCTAAAGGTATGCATACCAACGAAAAGGGATTTGCGAAAAAAATTTCAATGCACTGTCTCTTGTGTGATGAAATTATCAGTTTCGAGACTTCAAACAAAAAAATAAAAATGATAAAACTGTAAAAACAAGACCACCATATGACAAACAGGCGGATGGTAAAAATATTTTTTGTCATTAGGAAAGGGACATGGTGGTTTGGAAATATTGAACATGGGATTAAACATGCCATGCCTAAACCACTCCGTTTACGACAAACAAATTGATACAATTGTTAAACTTGCTAAAGAGCATGTACAGGACAAACTAAAAAATGTGCGAGTTGAAGTAACAAAAGCATATACTGATTTAGAAAATATTTTGGGAATAGAAATAGAAAAGCCTTTGTACATTACAGTGAGCTATGACGGGTCCTGGCAGAAAAGGGGATTTACTTCAAAATATGGTATCGACTGCGTTATTAATAACGGGCCTAGTAATCGATTTTGAGGTTATTTCAAAGTTTTGCCAAATATGCCAGCAAAAGATGAATGAACTAAAAGAAGATTCAGAAGAATATGAAAACTGGCTTTTAGATCACTGGATAAACTGCCAAGCAAACTTTGATTGTTCATCTCCAGCCATGGAGGCTGCAGGAGCAGACGCCTGTGAAGGCGTTCGCAGGGACATTGGATTCCGCTATGTCAGTGTTGTCTCAGATGGTGACTCAAAGACACATGACCACTTGTCTTCCCTAAACATATATGGTGATGATGTAAACATTGAAAAGCAGGAATATGTAAATCATATTGCAAAGCGTTTGGGAACTGGTTTACGGAATTCAGTCAAAGATTACAGCAAAAACACAGTTACTCTCGGAGGTAAGGCCTATAGTAGCCTGAAGGGTATAACAATTGATAAGTTAACCCAATACTATAGAAATGCTGTAATTAAAAATCTAGACGACATAAAAGCAATTAAAACAGCTATCTTTGCTACTTTAGACCATTGCCATTCAACGGACACTACTCCTCTACATCAAAATTGCCCTACTGGAGAAAATAGTTGGTGGTTTTTTTTATTAAAGAGATGTTGCTAATAATGTTGTGCCAAGAAAACACCAAGGCTGTATAAAAACACCCATAAATGACAATGTATATAAGTATCTGTTGCCCCTTTATAATCGATTATCAACTGATGACTTGTTGAACAGATGTTCCTCAGGGAGAACACAAAATGCGAACGAATCTCTTCACTGAGTAATGTGGAGTAAATGCCCTAAAACACAATATTCACAGGCTTAAAAAAAGTTCAGGCATTATTAGCTGAAGGAGTGTGTTTGTATAATGAGGGGCATTTAATCACAATGACAAAATTGTATTCAAAAACTGGAATATTACCAGGCATAAACATGGTGCGCCTCGCCCGAAAAAAGGATACACACCGCTTGTACCTGCGCAAAGAAAGGGAATCAATAAAATACAAAAAAATATAGAAAATTATTTAAATGTGCACAGGATACGAGAAGAAGAGCAAAAGAAAGGAAAAGAAGGGGGTTTTATATGAAGCAGAGGATTTTAAAAGCACTGACAAACTTTAAATGAGGTTTTCTCTGAATTGTGTTTTTTCCATGTTTGTGTCACGTAAGTTTGAATAAATCTGTTAGTACTGTACCTATGGGTTGAACTTTTAACCACATCTTCTTTACACTGGAATACACATTTGTGTGTATAATCATTACAATAAAATGATATTTACTGGTATAAATAAATAATATACTTTAAAAACTTAAAATTTTTTGAAACAAAATTAATTGATTTTAACCCTATAAAGGTCGCGCGGCGTCAAAAGTTCCGCGGCCCTCCATTTTAATTGTTCCACTACGCAGGAGAGTGAGGTATCGCGATGGCGGTCAGGGTATTCCCCCTCCACGTTCTCCTACCCCCGCCGGCAAAATATCGATCAGTCTGCGCTGAGCATTCGATCCGTGCGTACGTTTGTTTGGTTGACCGCGGTCGTTTTGACGCCATGCGACCAAATTAGTTTGTGTCAGTGCGGGGATTTTTGACGCCATTGCGATCTGATTTGTAACTTTTACAAGATTGTTTTTCTTTAGTTTAAATTTCATATATTGTGTATTTTAACTGTCATGGCCGATCAAGAAAGAAGAACGTAGACTTCTGAGTTTACTTGACAGTGTAGAAAAGGAAGAAAGTGAAAGGGAAAGGATAGGGATTATTGAAAGAGACATTTTGCGAAGGCAACTTTTTACTGGAGAGCCCAGTCAAGAATTTGTAGACAACCAAAATGCAGAAATAGAAGGGTCCAGAGGGCGAGGAGGGAGAAGATGTAACTGAAAGGAATGAACATGACTCAAATTCGGAAATGTCAACTGAGGACTTTACTGGAGCGTGAAGAAGAAGAACCCTGAGGACGCTTTGCAACCTGCTCAAGAAGGAGGAACCTCAGGAAGCTTTGCAGCCTGGTCAATCACTTCCCTACATTATTGGTAAAGACGGGACAAAATGGACGGCGCATGCAGATTCAACGCTATTGAGAGGTAGAGTTCGCCAGCAATAATATAATTCTAGAGCAGAACGATCAGGAGTACGGTTACCATGGCCCAAGAGGAATTGCTCGTACTGTTATGTCTCCCAATTCAATCCTTGGAAGTTGTTTTTCCCCAATGAATTCGTTACAAAGTGGTTGAATTTACAAACATATGGATAAGGGCAAATAGAGGTTAACTATAATAGAGAAAGAGATGCAAAAGAAACCGAATGAGATGAAATTCATGCGGTTTCCCTGGGGCTATTGTATCTTGCTGTCTGCACAAGTCTTCGCACACAAATTTGGAAGAGCTTTGGGCTGCAGATGGTTTTGGAGTAGACTATTTCGTGCAACTATGTCCCTACATCGTTTTAAATTCATTTTGCGTGCAATGAGAATTAGACGGATATACAACAAGAGGACAACGACGGGCATTAGACAAACTAGCCCCGATCCGTGAAGTTTTTGAAGCATTTGTTAGTCGATGTAAAGAATACTATGCCATGAGTGAATATATTACGATTGATGAAATGCTCGAATCGTTTAGAGGGCGCTGTTCCTTCAAACAATACATCCCACAAAAGCCAGCCAAATATGGAATATAAAAATGTTCGCCTTATTGTGATGGCCGAACATTTTATACCAACAATTTGGAAATTTATGCAGGGAAAAACCAAACTGGCCCTTATAGTTTGAGTAACTCTCCTAGGGATGTTGTACTGAGACTGATAAATCCAGTAACTGGCACAGGGCGTCACCTAACAATGGACAATTGGTTCATGTCAGTACCGTTAGCTAAAGAACTGTTGTGTAACCATCGATTGACAGTTAACGGTACACTACGGAAAAATAATGCAGAGATTTCCTCCTTCATTTATTGAGGGAAAAACTAGACCCCCACTTACAAGCCTATTTGCTTATCAAAATGACTGCTCTTTGGTGTCGTATATGCCTAAGAAAAACAAAGTAGTATTACTGCTATCTACCTTTCATCACACTGATGAAATTGATGAAGAAACTGGCGAGAAGCAAAAACCAATTATCCTCACGAGTTACAATAAATACAAAGGAGGAGTTGACAACAGTCGACCATATGAAGCAGGCGTACTCTACAGCACGTAAGAGTAACCGGTGGACCTTGAGAGTATTTTTCTCACTTTTAGATATTGGTGGTATCAAAAAGTTTCATAATACTGAGAAACAATATTGAGGGCGACGTGGTCAAGAATCGAAGAGTGTTCATCAAGTCTTTGATAGCTGATCTTTGTAAAGAGCATATGAATAAAAGGTTATCTATCAGGTCAATCAAAGTGGAACTCGAGATATTATCAGAGGTATTCTTGGACAACCTGTGAGACCTGCCTTAGAAGAGGAGGACAACCAGCCACGGTCTGGAAGATGCTATGCTTGTTGTAGAGTAAAAAACAGGAAAAGCACAACAAGATGCTCAAAGTGTAGGTATTTCATTTGCCGAGAACATACGAGATTTACTTGTGTGGAGTGTGCTGGTGAAAAAAGTTGCTCAACAACCCTCAGATGATGACGATTTTGTGAACCTTGACTGAAATACTACAATGGATCATATTTTTGGAAGGTTAGCAAATAACTAGATTTAATTTTTTTAAAATAATAAAATATTAACTAATAATAAACAAATTTAAAAAATATAATTTTGTAGATATGTGTGAACCTTGACTATAAACTGTACTGACTTTAAATTTTTGTAGCCTATGTTCAGAATAAATAAATTTCATTTTTATAAATAGTAAATATTAACTATGTAATATTACATTTTGTCAAAATAAAAAAAAATTGATTTAAATTACGATTTGATTACTCTTTTACTGCAATATACCCCAAAATCCAATTTGCGGTCATTTTGACGCCATGCGACCAAATGTGTTGTAAACATGTATGCGACTTCTGTAGGGTTAAAATAAATTACAGAAATAATGTTTGTTGAGGTATCCTAGTAACTATACAGACAAATGTTCTTCATTACTTTATAAACAAAGAAATATGAAGAACTTTCAATTCGGTTAGTAAATAAAAGTTATTTAAATATTAATATTGCAAAAAAAAATTCTTCAAAAGCTGGAAAACACAAAAAATACTATATTTTGTTGTTCAGTACCCATTTTTAGCCGTAAATCCTCTAATTTAGTCAAATACTATCAAATAAAAACCAATAAAATATCAAAAGAAAACATTTTAAACGGGTGGCGTATCCCCAAGAGGCATCACAGAGTTTTCCTCCGTGTGTTTTATTATAGTAATTTTGTATATGAAGTGTTTTTTAGTGCATAGTAGGGTGTGTAAATAAAAAGTGTAAATGTATATTTTTTTCTTTTATCATGAACGAAAAGGAAGAATGTAGAGTGAATAGACTATTAACTAATTGTCGAGAGGGAAGAAGCAAGAACTTCAAAGGCCAACTGGTGCTTTTGGAAGTGCCTAATTTTCGATAGTGATCCTGAAGAACCCTTGGGTAATGATGAAGAGAAGTGACGGATATGGCATCTTACAAAAACAAGTCAAGAAAGTGATGACCAGGATATCTGAACAAAAGAAGATAGAAACATTTTTTTTATTTGACACTCACATGACATTGAAGAAATTCCTTTATTAGAACGACTAAACAATTCAATTGTGAAGAGAAGAAATGGGAAAAAAGCATATCAAAGAAAAGACAAAACCACGCTTTGGGACCTAAATCCACTTGAACGTCAGACAGCATTCAGATATAGAAATGTTTTACGAATAAGGATGAGTCATGTGGTCAATACATATAAAACCGCTGAAGATCCTTTGGAAGTGTGGAAAGTTTTTTTTCACTGATGTTTATGATTATTCAGATACTAAAGATACTAATATTTATATAGAAAAAAGAAAGATAAGTGTAAAACGAGAGAGGAACTGCAAACCGACAACCCCTGCTGAGATAAACGCCGTAATTGGAAATTGTACGTCTGGTGCCATGAAATTGTCACAAAAAAATTTTTGGAGGATTTTATGGACAAGAAATGGTCTAGGAGTTCAGTTTTTTCCACTAGTTAATGTCTCTTTTTCGGTTCAATTTCTACTTCGAGCTATGAGATTTGACAATGTCAATACAAGGGAAGAAAGAAAGTTTTGGACAGATTGGCTCCAATTCGTGGACTTTTTTGAACAATTTGGGAAAACTGTGAAAAGCCGTTTGTAGTCAGTGAATTTGTAACCGTTGATGAAATGCTCGAGGCATTTCGGGGGCGTTGTGCATTTAGACAATACATAAAGTCGAAACCCAGCCCGATATGGAGTTAAAATATTTTTCATTGAGTTGTGCTAGGTCATTTTGTACCTTAAATCTTGCAATGTATGCGGGCCCAAAACAGCCAGAAGGCCTTTTAGAGTAGACAATTCCGGCAAGAGTGTAGTTAAGAGTATGATTCAACCCATTTCTCTCAGTCTGGACGCAACGTGACAGTAGACAACTGGTTTTCCTCAATCCCCACTGTGCACACTTCTTTCAAAATCATAGGCTTACCCTTTTTTACTCGTGGCACTTTTGAATTTCTTCGATGCATTATGATGATGCCATAGACACAGCGATCGACTCACCAACTTACGGAAAGCCAGAGATTATCCTATTTTAATAACTCTAGTAAAGGAGGAGTCGATAATCTTGATAATTAATTACAAACAAAAATTATTCTGTTCCCCAGGATTTCAAATAGGTGGACTATGACAGTTTTTTACTCACTACTAAACATCGGTGGGCTGAACAGCTTCATAGTTCTAAAGGAAAATGTTGGTGACATAAATATGAAGAGGACATTCTTACAAGATTTAGCTAGAGGATTGTGCAAAGAGCTCATGTTATCTAGAATGAATATCAAAAGCACACCATCATAGACCAAACGAAGATTATGGGAACTCTTAGACATTCCAGAGCAAGAGCGTCCTCATCCACCAGAAGAGGACGTAACTTCAGGAAGGTGCTATGCCTGTAATTGGAAAAAACCGTCCATCCAAGAAGCGATGCTCTATTTGCAGATTTTTCATCTGTAAGGAACATTCATCGCCAACAGTTTGTGTAAACTGTACTCAAGAAAATAGTGACATGAAGATAAGTGATAGTGAATAAAATGAAAAGAACTTTTCCAAGTAACAAAAACAAGGTTAGTGATATCTTTTTCCGAAATTTCATGTTTTCTATTTGAAACCATGGATAAATTATTTATTTATTGTTCATTTCTAAAATAAGTTTATAATTATAATAAATAATCACTCAAATACAAAGAAGAGAAAATATGAAAAAAAATTTATTTCTTATAATTATTTTATAATTGTTATGTAAATGTTTCTCAAATATGTTAGAATTATATGTATGTTTAATCAATGTACAAAAAAGACAACGATTTATTTTTCGAACAGTAAGGCCACTTCTGTCAAATGCGTGACGCCATGTTGTGTTTCTCCCAGTGGCAAAGACTCGGTGTCCATAATGGTCACAAAAAATTTACCCTATATATATTTTGTAATAACCTGAAAAATTTACCCACTTGTGAAGACATCTTAATTAAGTACAGAAAATATAGACTTCAGATTGTCTGAAAATAAAAAAATTGCAATATTTACATAGAGTTACATATATATAAATTACACTTACAGATGCATTGACCAACCTGCCCCCCATACACGTACATGGCAATACTAATAAATTTCATTTGTATAAACAAAATGTACTAAATATGCAATTTATTTCTATTTTTATTGATCTTGAAGTAAAACTCCGTGTGCCACCTCTGGTGGTTTTCAAAATCAGTGCCACCTCTCTAGGGTTAAATAAAAAAAAAAATTAGCTGATTGGGCCATTGGGCTCTGAGAAAATGGTAACTTTGTTAACATTGAAAAGATGGGAAAGTACCGCTCCTATTAATATAAATCTAGTAACATTTATTGCATCAACACATATGGTGATGCCAATAATAAATGGAATTAATAAACTCTAGCTTTTGAATAACTAATCATATTGAATAAAAACAAGGGTGAACCAAAATACAGGGAAAGTCAACTTAATAAAAAAAAACGCCAATGTGCAATAAAAAAGAACTTGGTATTGCACTGAGACAGGCTGGTGTAGTTGGATGGAAGTATGTCCACATCAGCTTAGGAATTTGGGTTTTTGTTTGGAAGGATCAATGCACAACCCAAATCTAAAACAAGCTTGTCTACTTGGGAAAAAATAACTGTACAATAGAGCCTGAGGCTAGCTAGTGGGAGTAGGAACGAGCAATGTACGTTGAAGCCATTGAAATTTAAATTCTCTACTTGGGAAAGAGAAATGTTCCATCGAGCCTGGAACTGTGGGTTTTGGGAAACGACTACCTTGTGGTTTGGAAGGAATAATGTACACACCTGCCTGGGGAGCAATGTACACTTCAGCCGGACTAGCTGGATTAATTGGGATGGAGAATTGTACATCCCTTTCCCTGGGAACTTACTGGAAAAGTTTGGAAGGGAAATTGTACAAACCCATGCCTGGGACTGGCTGGTGTAGTTAGGAAGAAGCAATGTACACTTCAGCCTGGGACTAGCTGGTTAGTTTTGGAAACGAGCAATGTACACTTCAGCCTGGGACTGGCTGGTGTAGTTAGGAAGAAGCAATTTACACTTCAGCCTGGGACTGGCTAGTGTAGTTAGGAAGGAGCAATGTACACTTCAGCCTGGGACTAGCTGGTGTAGTTAGGAAGGAGCAATGTACACTTCAGCCTGGGACTGGCTGGTGTAGTTAGGAAGAAGCAATGTACAAATTCAGCCTGGAACTGCTGGTGTAGTTAGGAAGGGGGAATGTACACTTCAGCCTGGACTGGCTGTTGTAGTTAGGAAGGAGGAATGTACACTTCAGCCTGGGACTACTGGTGTAGTTTAGGAAGGAGGAATGTACACTTCAGCCTGGACTGGCTGGTGTAGTTAGGAAGGAGGAATGTACACTTCAGCCTGGGACCAGCTGGTTAGTTAGGAAGGAGGAATGTACACTTCACCTGGACTGGCTGTTGTAGTTAGGAAGGAGGAATGTACACTTCAGCCTGGGACTAGCTGGTGTAGTTAGGGGGAGGAATGTACAAATTCAGCCTGGGACTGGCTGTTGTAGTTAGGAAGGGGGAATGTACACTTCAGCCTGGGACTAGCTGGTGTAGTTAGGAAAGGAGGAATGTACACTTCAGCCTGGGACTGGCTGTTGTAGTTAGGAAGGAGGAATGTACACTTCAGCCTGGGACTAGCTGGTGTAGTTAGGAAGGAGGAATGTACACTTCAGCCTGGGACTGGCTGTTGTAGTTAGGAAGGAGGAATGTACACTTCAGCCTGGGACTAGCTGGTGTAGTTAGGAAGGAGGAATGTACACTTCAGCCTGGGACTGGCTGTTGTAGTTAGGAAGGAGGAATGTACACTTCAGCCTGGACTGGGGTGTTGTAGTTTAGGAAGGAGGAAAAGTACACTTCAGCCTGGACTAACTGTTTTAGTTAGGGAAATAGGAATGTACACTTCAGGCCTGGGACTAGCTGGTGTAGTTAGGAAGGAGGAAAAGTACACTTCATCCGGGGCTAGCTGGTGTAGTTAGGAAGGGGGAATGTACACTTCAGCCTGGGACTGGCCCGGTGTAGTTAGGAAGGAGGAATGTACACTTCAGCCTGGACGGCTGTTGTAGTTAGGAAGGAGGAATGTACACTTCAGCCTGGGACTAGCTGGTGTAGTTAGGAAGGAGGAATGTACACTTCAGCCTGGGACTAGCTGGTGTAGTTAGGAAGGAGGAATGTACACTTCAGCCTGGGACTAGCTGTTGTAGTTAGGAAGGAGGAATGTACACTTCAGCCTGGGACTAGCTGGTGTAGTTAGGAAAAGGGGGAATGTACACTTCAGCCTGGGACTGGCTGTTGTAGTTAGGAAGGAGGAAAAGTACACTTCAGCCTGGGACTGGGTGTTGTAGTTTGGAAGGAGGAATGTACACTTCACCTGGACTGGCTGTTGTAGTTAGGAAGGAGGAATGTACACTTCAGCCTGGGACTAGCTGGTGTAGTTAGGAAGGAGGAATGTACACTTCACCTGGACTAGCTGTTGTAGTTAGGAAGGAGGAATGTACACTTCAGCCCGGGACTAGCTGGTGTAGTTAGGAAGGAGAATGTACACTTTTAGCCTGGACTGGCTGTTGTAGTTAGGAAGGAGGAAATGTACACTTCAGCCTGGACTAGCTGGTGTAGTTAGGAAGGAGGGAAAGTACACTTCAGCCTGGGACGGGGTGGTGTAGTATAGAAGGAGGAATGTACACTCAGCCTGGGACTAAACTGGTGTAGTTAGGAAGGAGGGAAAGTACACTTCAGCCCGGGACTGGCTGGTGTAGCTAGGAAGGAGGAATGTACACTCCAACCTTTAGGGCTGACCCGGTGCAGTTGGGAAGGACCAATGTACATGCAGCGTGTAACGGGCCGATGTAGATTGTAAGGAGAAGTATACACCTCAGCCTGGGTTTGGCTGGCGTAGCTGGTTAGGAACCCTCCTCCTTCACCATCAGTTTTGGGTCTGATGGTGCCCCGCTTGGGACCGGCATAGCGGGGTTACTTATAAAGGAAGTAGAGCATTCTGACCATAACTGATTCCTAAAAATCATCAATACATTACATGATTTAAATGATCAATAGTGTATTTATCAACTCAGCGGTGTGAATGATAATGATTTGTAGGGAATGCTATTCAAAACAAAGTAAAGTAACACCAGCCAATTGCATTCAGGGCCGACTCTTTGTTCCTGTTTTGTGAGCATTTCCCCAAATAAGTTAATCACAGGCCTAAGGTTAATATAGCTGGTTACTTCAATACCAATATACAATTTTCTTAATAAAATATTGAAATAAAGGAAAATCAGCAATATATAGTAAAAAATTGTTATAATTATACTAAAAACTCATGTTTATAGTGTAAAATATGTTTGTCTTGACCTAAGGAACAATTTTTGATGAAAAGTTCCAGAGAGTTCCGGTACACACGAAATTAAAAGGGCGATTCCCCATAAAACACAATTATTATCCTTATTTGATTTAAAGGAAAACCTATTAAAAAAATGCACTTGAACATTTTTCAAACTTAAAATACACATTGCTACAAACATTATTATTTTATAACAAAACTTTTCATTAAAATATGAATAGATAATAAACATTTTATAATATATATCATTTCCCCCGGCTTGTCCCCACTGCCAGTTTGAATAACCCGGGGTTTGTATGGGGGGGTAAGAAGTGTCCCAAATTTTGCTCTCGTAATGGTCAGAGAAAGGACACGATGCTACTACAAAGCTTGTCCAGTAGACCAGCTTTGTGTCCCCAGGACTGTTTTTCAAAGATACCATAACCATCAATAATAAAAGATATTATGAAGGAACAATAATGCTTATGTAAATATTACACAATTATTTAAAATTTTTAATTTCACCATTCTGCATTGTACATAAATACATGGTAAGTATAAAACATAATTTTGTATATACGAGTACGTTTCCTAATTATTATGTTGTAACAAAATACAACAATTTACTACAACTAGCTGGATGCGGAAACATGTCTTTAACACAGAGCATGAAATTACCTAAAAGTTGATGCTATGTGCATTTACACGTCTATAATTTTTTTTCATAAATAAAAAATAAAGGTAATAACTAAGTTTTATAATAATATACTGAATACTTTTAACCACTTTAACTTAAAAATGAGAACAAAATATTTCAGCACAGCAGAAAACAGCTTACATGAGCAAAGAAAATTTATTGAATGATGGCTTTGGGTTTGTTTACTGGTTGTGTATTGATATTGCTGGCCAAAATGAAATCCCAACTGACGTGGTCAAGGACTTACGCTCCGAGAAACACTAGGCATGCGGTGACTCAGGTACGGGGACGGAGATCATGGGGTGTTTAATTGTTGTAGAAAGGCAGGTGGTGTAGGATTCTGGTTAGATGATGTCATGAGTGTACTGAAAATTTTTATCGAGGTTTTTTTAAGTAAAGGAACCCACAGGGTCTAACATCTATGCACTTTGACTGATTACTTGTTCATTATTTAGTTTCATAAGGCACCTTCGATGAATTTTACATTTTAAAAAAATGTGGTTCACTGTGAAGTATTTTAGTGTTATCCCATTAAATCTGTGTTCATTGTTCCAGGCATGTTTAGCTAATTTAGAGTGTGTAGTGTCTCCTTTTTTAATGTTATTTTTGTGTTCTTAGCCCAACTTCCAGTGGTCTTTTTGTTTCCCATATGTATTTTTCATTGCATTCACAAGTAATGCAATATACATTTAATCTTGCCCCTTTAACTCAACATTTTAAAATAAATAAATCCACTTATCTTTTACATATACGGGTCATTTCAAAATCTTGGGGTTTTTTTGTGTCACATAGACGTTTGCAAAAGAAAGTTTTGTAAATTTGCATTTGGTTTTATATTTTTTTATTTATCTCAACATTTTAAAATAAATAAATCCACTTATCTTTTACATATACGGGTCATTTCAAAATCTTGGGTTATTTTGTGTCACATAGACGTTGCAAGAGAAAGTTTTGTAAATTTGCATTTTTTTTATATATTTTTATTTTATAGGTATGGGCGCTGTGGGTTTTCACCAATTTCGCTCCATAGGATTATTAGTTTTAAAATAAAAAAATATTTAACCCTTCATTTATCTCTCCCCAAGACATGTCACAAGCTGTGAGTAATTAAACTTAAATATTTTACTACTATTTAAAGATGTAAAATTTAATTAAAATTATTTTTATTTCAAGAGTAATTCTTACCAACCAATATATCATAAACATAAGCGTGAACGTTTAATGATAGATTGACTCGCATTTGTGTCTGTAACAAGCATTGTCCTCTCTCCCTAGACAAATTTTAAAATTCCCCTTATTTGAACTAGGGGGGGGGGATATTTTAGGATGTTGAACTTAGGTGGCAGTACTGCTCAAGATGGCTGTCAGGCACTCTTCTTGTTGATTCATTGGGAGTCCATCTCTTTGTGTTGTTTTGTGTTTTATGTTGTTGACCAGTGGAGTATTTTAATTGAAGCTCATTCCCTAGACCCTATCAAAAGCTAAGGTAAGCCTACTATTTAATTACTCATATTTGTTTTTTATTCTAATCTGTGATGTAGTTAAAAGTACTCCTTGAATTCTGCAGTCTAATGCTAAATAGAATAATTTTTAAATAACCTTGAAAACCTCACTCCCTAGACTCTCTCCCCTAGTATTCATGTCTAGGGAGAGAGAAACTTTAGAAATATAATACTAAATTATATTACAGAAATACTATATATCATACAATTGTAATAAATATTTTTTTTTTAAAGGAGAATCAAGCTCACTATAGTTAGAGTTTGCTCACTTCAAAATTATTTTTATATGACTTATGGCCCATAAGCATTGATAAAAATATATAAATTTAAAATTTTGTCTATTGGTTGATCCTCCAGTGTATTGTTGTGTATTAATCTTTTTCTCAGAATTGACCAAAAAGAAGTTAAAAAATGGCCCGTAGGCATTGAATTAGTTGTGTATTGATCATTGATTGAATTGGTTAATTATTGACCATTGTGTAAATGTTGTGTATTTTAATCATTCTTTTTTCAGAATGGCTCCAAAAAAGAAGTTGATGAACAAATCAGAGAAAAGAAGAAAGAATATGCTCGAAGAAGAAGAAGCAGGTAAAGCTGGTCAAAGATATGAGTAGCAGAGAGTTGAGACAAAAAGAAAAGAGTGGAGGACCAAGGCAAAAAAGGCATATGACAAAAAGAAAAATTATGATAATCTTGTTACTTACCTCGAAGAAAGATCTCCCCCCGTCAGCGATGAGGAAATTGTCCGACATGTTGATGATGGACGGAAAACTTCAGGAAGAAAAAAGGTTAAGAAAGCAAGATCAAAAGTGGTTCGGGAGAATAAGAGACTTTTAAAAGAAAATTCTATGCTGAAAAAACATATTAATAAGTGGAGACAGAAACATTAAAGACTCAAAAAAAGCCTGGTCAATGAAAAATCTCCACGGACAATTGTTCGTAAAGTGTTACAAAGAAAAAAACCGTAATGAAATAAAACGAAGACTATTATTTGGTGAGGCTATGAAGCAACAACTATCGTCTAGCTACAAAAAGCTAAGAAATAAATTAAAAAAAAGAGAATTTGGAACTCTTGTAGCCGGTGATGCAAAATTTTTAAGACGCTACAACTTACTATCTGATCTTCGAGGGACAATTTCAACCAAAGTCTTCAATAATGTCCGTATGCTTACAAACAAATAGTTATTGAAGTTGAGAGTAAAAAAAATCAATGACAAAGTTCGGCAGGATGTTTGCAAATTCTTTGAAGATGATGAGGTGTCCAAACTTTGCCCTGGAAAGTGGGACTGCTTGACCAACAAAAAAGTGAAAAAGCAAAAGAGGATTTTAACAGACACCTTGTTAAATCTGTATCCTATCTTTCTTAAAAGAGTTCAATACAAAATTGGATACGTTTCTTTTTGTAAAATGAAGCCGTTTTGGGTTGTCAAACAAAAAGTAAATGAAAGGGACACGTGCTTGTGCACAACCCACGCTAACATGGAGTTTCTAACTTCAGCATTGTTTAAGGCTGGTATAGTTGACAACCAATATCCAGAGAAATGTGCTCAACAAATTTGTTGTGATGTGACAAAAGTTGAATGTTTGCAAAGAAAATGTGAAACTTGTAAAAAAAATACTATCACATATTTACTGTTTGATTCTGAAGCTTCTCTCAGCTTTTTCAAATGGCAAAGAAAAAGCGTTCCATACTTGGACAAACATGGAAAAACCAAGTCTGCAAAACAAATAGTGAATAATAAAAACACTGTGTCTGCTGGAAGCTGTTGACATGTTTGAATCGTCATTAAGGTAGTTCCTCTTACATGAAGTTAATATAATTCATCAATTTAGAGCTATCAAAAATCTAAAATCCAGGAGATGAAGTATTGATTCATTGTGATTTCAGTGAAAATTATGCTATGAAATACTCTTCTGAAGTACAGTTTTTCCATTTCGGTGGAAGTTGGAAACAATACACACTCCACACATCTGAAATATATTTTAAAAAAGATGCTTACTCTGATTTGATGACACAGTCATTTTGTACACTTTCGGAATGTCTTGATCATGGTCCTGAAGCTGTTTGGGCACATCTTCAGGCTGTTATTGATTTTCTAAAACAATCTGTTGCAAAAATCCGTGTGATTCACTTTCTAAGTGATAGCCCTTCTACTCAATATCGCAACAAAACAATTTTCTACCTCATTGCTCATGCCTTACAACAATCTGCTGCGGTTTCCATTGCTACTTGGAACTACATGGAAGCTGGTCATGGGAAGGCTGGGCATTGGGGGCTGCCTTAAGAGGACCGCTGATAGAATTGTAGCTCAGGGTCAGGATACTGACAGCTTTCAACGATTTGTTCTAGTTCTTCAGGATAATATTAGAAGAGTAAAAATCTGTGTAGTGACTCAAGAAGAAATTGACAATATGAAGGCTGTTTTACCACCCTCTATCCCTGTCTTTAAAGGGATTATGAAAGTACGTCAAGTGGTGTACCCGGCAGAAAAGCCTAACAAACTAGTGACAACCTGTCCAGCCACCAATATGATCAATCGATGGCGTCAACTTCTCACAAAGCATCAGAGAAGACTGACAGAGATTATGCTCCGGGATCTTATCTACTGGTCAAGTTCCAGGGTTCCTCGAAGAAGAGTTCAAAACAACACTATCGCTATGTCTGCTGTCTCCAAAATAAACAAAGACGGAACCATACAAGTGAATGGTATGAGGGAGTTTGAGAAAAGACATTTGTTTGAAATAAAAGAAAATGATACCTTAATCAGTGCAGATGATATATTGCTTGTTCTGCCACCACCAAATGTAATTCAAATAAAACGGCGGGTTATTTTTTCGTTTCCCTGTCAGATTGACGTGAAAGAGCAGTAGTTATAAGTTATGTTTTAGCCATATGAATTCTCTGATTAGGTCAATACATTAGAACATAGGAAAACATGTTTTAATAACAGTTCTGTTTGAAATAAACCCTAGTAATTTAAAATTTTGACTAATTTTTCTCTCTCCCTAGAGCAATTTTCTCTCCCTAGAAAACTTGTTTTTTAATTTATTTAATATCTTACTTATTATATGTTAAAGTACATGACTGGTGGTATTGGATCACTGTGTTGACTACACAGATGAGTTACCAAAAAAAAATTTGTTGTTTAATGTTTTGATGCAAAAAATGTTTTATTCAAAATAACCCAATAATTTGAAATGACCCATACACGTTCTGTATAGTTTAACAAATAAAGTTTTATATATATATATATATATATATATATTATGCTATAAAATATATATATATTATATCACCCTCCAAGTGATAACGACTCGGTCCAAGTCGTTATAGGTACCTTGTGTAGCGATAACGACTCGCTCCGAGTCGTTATCTAAAAACAGCATGGGAAAATAACTTATAGTGGTATCCGGTTATATTTTATACCAAACTATGCGGAAAGAAAGTTTTTATTTGTTACTCTATGCGTAGATGTCTTTTCAGTGCTAAAAATAGTATTACAATGCCACTATGATCCGCTGATTCCTCAGTTCCGTTGCTTAGATCAATACACATCAGTCAGTCATCTGTTGTTGTTTATGTTAGTCAGTGGTTATGTTATTGAGGTTAGGTTATTTATTTCGTTTGTATATAAGTCCAGTTGTTTTATTTAGTATGTATATATTACATTAGTTTATTGTTTAGTCTTTTATAAATTTAAAATGAGTGAACTAAGCCGCTCAAGTAAAATACGAGCGTTTCTCTATAGTATTTCAAGTGACGAGTCAGACAATGAAAACATTCGTATCTCAGATGTTGGTACATATTTGGAGGATGTCCCAGAATGTGATGTATCTCTTCAAGACTATTCATCAGGTAGTGGGGAGGAATATAACCCTAGTTTAGATGAAATTAATTACAGTGATTCTGACGATGGTAGACCTACTCATGTAAGTAACCAACCAAGTTCATCAAACACTGGTATGGCTAGTTCTAACTTGCCTCAGCCATCACAGCATAATTTATCTGATTCTGATAGTGAAGACAATAATCAAATTGTGCAACCTACTACACATTGGGTTAGGGTTTATCCTTCGGAACAGGGCAATGCAGTCCACACCCCATTTACACATAAAGTTGTAATGCATCTTATGTCTGTGTGTAACCTACTAAATAAAGGTTACCACCTTTACACAGACAATTTTTACACAAAGATACCACTTGCTGAGGAACTAATACAAAATAAAACTTTTATGACAGGAACAATAAACAAAAACTCAAAGGGTATCTGTAAAAGCCTTGTGACAAAAAATCTGGAACCTCTTGAAACAATCTATTATAGAAAGGACCAGATACTGCTTGTTGGCTACAAGCAGAAAAAAACCGTAAGCCAGTTTACCTTCTGTCTTCAGCACTCCCTGCTAGTGATGCAATTATCCGCAGCAAAAAGAGTGGAATTGAAGCCCTAAAGCCTGAATTGTCAAGGACAAATCAATATACCATACTACATCAACCCGCCCAACAAAAAAGTACTGGAAGAAGCTATTTGAAAACTTCTTAGACATGGCTTTACTAAATGCGTATATATTATATAGACATAATACTGATAAACCCCAAAACAGGCATGATTTTATGGTAGATATTGTTGAGGGATTGGTTGAAGATGATGACACAAATGATGCCTGATCCTGCACTAGGCCCAGCAAATGCTGAACATACATTGACACGACGGCCTGCAGATAATTTACGCATTTGTGTAGTTTGCTCTGAAAATGGAAAACATTCAAAAAGCAGATTTTGGTGTGCAGGGTGCAATGCAGGTGTTCATCCAGATTGCTACCAGAGTTTGAAACACTTCTGGAGAGCAAAAGGGTGTAGTAGAAAAAGAAAAGCACCTGCTGTAGCTGAATCTGACACCGATTAGGCAATATATCTGCAATCCGTTATATGTAAATTCATTTTTATTTTTCTGTACACTTTGTTTTATTTAGTTAGTTAGGAGTGTTTTCATATGACCAAAGTAGTTGCTATAAACATTTTTAGATATTATATCGCACGTTCTAAGGAAAAGTGACACAAGTCAAAATTTGTCATTTTTGTGATAACCATGTCAACCTGCTAGAAATAGCCTACTCTTTAACCGGCAAAAGCGTCACAACTCAAACTTAAGTGGATTCCGCTGGATAATACTAGTGTCGTTTTTCCTTTGTTTGAGTTTTGGCGCCATCTTCTTGACTAAAGCGTCACATTTCAGTAGTGACTGTGCTTTTGTCAGTTAAGGTTATGTTGTTTCTCTTCAAAAGTGGCACTTTTTGAGTTGTGACAGTGTTTCCTATAAAAGTGTGTTTTAGACTGTTTCTTTTATATGGAAAAACGTCACTTTTTTAGTTGTGTCGGCTTTCTTCATAAAGTTTGTATCAGTTTTGAATGTAAGTACGTAAAAAATTATAAGGGGTTTAAGTTGTGACGCTTTAGATCATAAATAAGTTTTCATCAATTAACCCTAAAAGTACTATCGACTTATAAGGTCTAATACTTATTGGAAATGAAAGCCAATGAAATTTACTTCTTATTTTAACAGTCTGTGACTGTTACATTGGATTTTTTTCCTGTCCTGTTTACAGCTGGTCATCTGCTGCAGTCACGTGAGTTTGCTCATTCCAAGCGTGTTGTCGTGGTTATATTATTGTTGATTAGTTTGGTGTGTATTTTATGTTGTTATTGTTGTAAATAGTGATTTTTAATTGTGTTATTTAGTTAGTTTATTAGTGAAACTATATTATAACAATGGATTCTCACTGCAGATCAAGTGATATTAGGGAAATACTTGAAACCGAACAACTAAGTGACACTTCTGTGGAAGAGTTTGAACAGCAAACTAACAGGTTAGAAGATGATAATTTATCTGATTTTTCTGTTGGTAATATAACTGATTATTCATCGGATAGTGATGATAATTATACCCCTCATCACTCAGAATTAGATTCTAGTGATGAAGAAAATGTAAATAACAGTAGGCTAGACCAAACAACACCAGTAGTTCCTTCTACATCTTCAACTACAACTAGACCTAATCCTACTTCTACTCAAAAATGGGTAAGAGTATATGCACCAGAAAATGAAATTGATCTGTCTACAACAACATTTAGAGTTAGGAATAGGCGTAAAAAATGGTCCTCCTAGGAATACATCTGTAATAAGTTATTTCAACTTGTTTTTTACGCAAACAGTTTGGATAATGCTTGCAAATGCAACAAATACTTGTGCAGGCAAAATAATACAAGAAAAAACAAACACTGGTACCTTGACTCCTAATTCTATGCTCAGAAAATGGGTTCCAGTCTGTCCCTGAACTAAAAAGGTACATAGCTATTTTGATAAATATGGGTCTCACTAGAAAGAAGAATGTAAAGGACTATTGGAGTACACGCAAATCTCAATTAATTTCATGGTTCAATAATACAATGTCCCGTGGTAGAAATCAACTTATAACATCTATGATTCACATTACTGCAGATGATTACATTCCCAGAGGGCAACCTGGTTATGATGCTTGGCAAAAGGTTCGCAAACTTCTAGATGCTGTCAATCATGCTTTCAAATTGTATTTTACTCCATTTCAAAACATCTCTATAGATGAAAGCATGATTGGCATGAAAAACAAGACTGTGTATCTGCAATATATGCCCAATAAAAGGCACACAAGGTGAGACCCATCCCCCCCACCAAAGCTGGAAAGCGTGCCAACTGGGGGATGGCTCAAAACAAGTCGAGCGATGGGATCACGGGTGGCAGTTGGAGGGTCAAAATAAAACTCGGCAGCTGAGCAAAACTAATTTATTATCATGAAAACCAGAAAATATTAATTAATCAAAACGGCAGAAGGCCACAATATTAATTCGCACTTAAATAAATAATAACAAACGCTAAAATTAACAAGATACTACACATTAATCACAAACGCTATAAATACCACAAACTCTACAAATACCAAAATTGCCAATAAACAACTACATGGCCTATCTGCAGTTTAGCCGGAGACCCCCAAAACGTAAGATAAATTTAATGCCCACATAAAATTGAAAATTTAGAAAACTTCTGGCAAACAACAATTAAACCGGCAATTTAGCCCAAATCCCATAATTCCACCGGGCCAGGGAGTAAGCCGGAATCCCTGGGCAGCTCCGAATTAGAAGTTAAGCAAAAGCACCATAATCCCCTTTTGGTGAGTTGAAAAATTAAACAATTAAAAAGAAAATCTAACACGGTACCGTTCGAGTAAAAATGCACTTCAAGACATCTATAATACAATTAACAACAACAACAAATAAATAACGATCACTAGGCCTAAACATAACAATAAATAATAACAGAACTTAACCATAGAGACCTAACAAATCTAAACTCTACAAAATATAACAACCAAATAAACTAATTAAACTAAATAACAATAAATATAATAAATATTAACATCCAAAAAAAATCTTTGTGTATTTTAAAGCTTCTTTTTTTTTCTTTTAATAATAAAAAAAAAATATAAGTCCCCATGGCTGTTTCAGCAATCACTTTGTCCCATCAGTTTTAGGCCTAGGCACAAATTAAACAGTTCCACAAACTTTTTTTCTTCTTTTCTATTTCCTGTATTTCACTGTTTTTTTTTTTTTTTTTGGTTATTTTTTTTCATGTAAATATTTAAGCAGCAAAACCCCCAGCTCAGCCGCCGGGAAACAATGACATAGAACGCACTGACCTGAGGACAGAACCCTTCTACCACCAAGGATGTAGGGCGGGTAGCGGGCAACTCCAGGCTCCAACATGGTCCTCAGGCCAGGCTAGCAGTGCAGATGGTAGACAATCCCCGGACGGCAGGCTGAGGGCTGAATGTACCACTCAAGGACCCTGGACTGCAAGGCAACCACAGCACATTAAAAACAGTCCAGCCATCACAACAACAATACTACACATAACCCCTAATACAGACATGGCAAAACAAAACGGAAACAGACAAAATTGTACATGATTGGCTCCCACTAGAAACATAAAAGATCAATTTTTAGGCTATGAATAATTATGTTGGAAACTAGATTTAAGACAAATTACAAATTAACAAATTATAAAAGAATTAATTACGTATATGGAACTAAAAATGACAAACTGAAAACTAGGCTATGGATACATGAGCAATAGGTTATAACATGAAAATCAAAGGGTTCAGCTAGGCTAGGTTATTGGCAAAGAACAAAAAAATGATATATCGGTAACTACAACTGTAAAAAGGCTCAACAAAACATTATACAGAACTACTATTGACAATAAAGGCAGATATAAAAAGCATTAACGGTAATTAACGGTAAAAGTAACATGGAGCACATGGCTTTAACCTAGTCTGAGAAACATCTAGACAAAGAACACAAATTTAACAAAACTCTGAAAACACAAGCAAGAACGATTAATATTATTGCAACAAAATATTCTCACCAAAAGGGTGATTAGATATTAAAACTTACAAAATGAACACTTACGTTTTAGAGCTTCTAGCCTATCATCTCGTGACTAACGGCTGCTGACCAACCAACTCGAACTACTAGAACAATCTAGAAGATGGCCAACCTGACAGCCAAAGGCCGGAACACGAAACGAACGGATCCGGGCCAGCCACCAAATTACGCGAATCGCAGGACACGAGCGAATCTCAGGCAGCCCGGCAGACTACGATGAAAAAAGAAATGTACCGGTCTAAAGACCCGGTACAACCTCCCTCTGCAAAACTCAACACACCCAGGCAGGGGAGAAAACTCGGTACCTCAGGGAACCAAACAGAAGACGAAGAAGACCTCCGAAGAGTGGTGTTCCAAGGACGCCCAAGAGAAACTAAGAGGGGCAACCCCTCGAACAGGGAGCGAACTACCCTGACTGTCGGGCCCGACAAGAAAAGAGAGAACGAAGACTCTCTCAGAACAGCCACCTAGGGCGCAGAGGTGATCAATCTCTTTGCCCCAAGAAACCCCCAGGAACACCCACTCCTGGACCAACCGTTCCCCGGAAAGCCTTAAGCTGGGACACATGGGCTTTCCTAAACACCCTGCCTGACTGGGGATCAACCAGCAGAGCAGTCACCGGTGACAAAAACCTGTCGATGCGGTGGGGACCAGACCACCGATAGCACAACTTTGCAGCTCTTCGTTCCGCGGCCGAACTGACCGGGTGAGCCTGACAAAGAACCAGATCTCCAACCTGAAAAGGGTTAGGAGTACGACCCTTATCATACCTCCTCCTTACTCTCTCTCTAGCACGTAGCAGGTTGCGCCGAGCAGCCCGCCACGTGGACACTACGTCAGTGGCACCTGGCGTAGGTAGAAGATCCTCTAGCCTCCACAAGTTGGACAAAGGGTTGTTAGGAGGGTAGCCATGTAGAATCTCGAAGGGAGTGGCATTGTGACTCTCATGCTTGGAAGAATTAAAAGCAAGCTGGAGCCAAGAGAGACTCTCATCCCAGGTGTTCTGCTTCTCAGCATGGAAGGTAATAAGGGCAGACCGAAGATTGCGGTTGAACCGCTCTGCATGAGAAGGCTGTGGGTAATAAGGAGAGGTAGTCACATGCCTGATACCATTGCCAAAACAGAACCTACGAAACTCGTGTGAGGTAAACTGGCTACCGTTGTCGGACACAAGAGTGGAAGGCACACCAAAGTGCTGGAAGAGTTGGGACTGGAGAGCATGGATGGTGAGCTTAGCCGTGGCACTCCGAAGTGGGAAAAGCCAAACGAACTTCGAGAAAGCATCCACACAAACAAGTAGGTAGGAGCTACCTGACTTGCTACGGGGAAAAGGACCCACGTAGTCGATGAACACCTTCTCAAAAGGACGCTCGGCCACCTCAGAAGATAACAACCCTAACCTTGCATTCTGACTAGGCTTGCTGAGAGAGCACAGGTGACAAGCCCGCACTCTGCCCGCAACATCCCGGTCCATGCCCTTCCAGATGAAGTACCTACGAATCTTAGCGATGGTCTTATGAATGCCAAGATGACCGCCCACAAGAGAAGAGTGATAATATTGAAAGACCATCGGTACTAGATGACTAGGCAGCACTACACGGGGTTCACCCCTCTGTCGAGGACGGCAACAGAGTACTCCTTTGGACAGAAAATAGGGAGGGTGGGCACCTCCCTCTTGAAGCTCACCTAAGATGACTGACAGCTCGGGATCTTTCTGCCTACGCCAGGTGCCACTGACATAGTGTCCACGTGGCGCCTGGACAATACCGTATTGTACGGGTCCACAAATCAAAAAAATAAAGTGCCGATAACAAATCCTGAAAATGGAGAAATAATAACATATTAACAAAACAAATTCCAAAAAGCAACCAAATCTTACACACTAAATCCATACACGTACACCCACCCACCCATAGACGTACAGTGGTACTGACCCACCCGCCACCCATACACGTACAGTGGTATTGACCCCCCCCCACCCATACGCGTACAGTGGTATTGACTGGCATCAAAAGGTCTAAAGACCTGGTACAACGGTTTGGAATCAAAAAGTTTGAAGTTTGCGATTGGAAGACAGGGTATGTAATGCATACTGATCTCTACAGTGGCAAAGATTTTGTATCAAACCCAAATAGCCCTTTCACACAGCAAGTAGTCATGTCCCTTCTCAGAAAATCAAACTTACTAAATAAAAATTACCATTTATTTACTGATAATTTTTATACGAAATTACCATTAGCAGAAGAGCTCATTTCACAAGAAACATATCTAACTGGTACGGTAAATAAAAATACAAAAAATTTGTCAAAAACTGTCATCAATACAAAATTGAACGAGCAAGAAAGTGTTTATTTCAGAAAAGGAAAAGTTTTATTAGTTGGATATAAACAAAAGAAAAAAAACAAACCAGTTTACCTACTATCCACAGGCTGTCATGCAGAGGACACTCTTATTACAAGTAAAAGAGGCATACAAGCAACTAAACCAATATTTCAACCAATTAATCAATATAATCTCTTTATGGGTTGAGTTGGTATGAAAGATAGGTCATTATATCATTATTCAGTTACAAGAACAACATTTAAATATTGGAAAAAGATATTTTACAATTTGTTAGATATGTGTTTATTGAATGCATATGTGCTGTACAAACATAACACTGACAAACCGATGTCACGATGCAACTTCATGTTGGAAATTCTTGAAGAGTTAGGGGAATCAGGTGTAGTAGTTGAACCAACTCCTTTAAATATGCCTGGTAGTCAGCATTCACTTACACATCTGCCAGGAAAGAAACAAATGAAGATGTGTTCTTTATGTTCTAAGGGATCAGTGTGGCGGTGCCCCGGATGCAACTGTGGCGTTCATTCTCAATGTTTTTCTAAGATGGAACACTTTTGGAGACCTTTACACTGTACAAAGAGAGTAAGGCATGCAGAAGACAGTGAAGAGGATAATTAGAATGATAAAAAAATGTTGTAAATAATGTAAAATAGTTTAATTGATGTGTAAATAAGTTTATGTTCAAGGATAACAAAACTTTTTCATATAATTGAAAATTCCATAGAAGAATTATTGTAGCTGATAGGGGTAAGTAAATTTTTTATAAACATATTGTTATATATATATATACTAGAGTATAAAGACATTATAATAGAAATTATAACTTCATTTTGATTGTTAGAATATTTTGTTTGCAGTATATAACACAAAGCACATATTTTTACAAAAGCGCAATATTTTATAATTGCTAAAAAAAAAAAAAAAAATTTACTATAAGCCCTATAAAATGCATATAATTTTGAAGACACTAAAATTGTCTATGTACAAATGTATGGGTTGTTATGGAAACCATATTTTTATGCTAGTGTACATTAGGCAGAACATAAAATATTTTTGAAAACAAAATATCTTTACTAAATTTTATTGCAATGGTCAAACATAAATTCAAGATATAAATTTTTATGTGACATTTTATGATTGCCCATATTATTCCAAAAATAATGATATATAATATGACCTAATAAAATAATAAAAAGATTTTTAGTGATTTTTTCCTGAAAGCTTGCAAATTGGTTAAAATCAATGCGGTTTACACATGAAATAGGTGCAGTACTTCTAGGGTTAAGAGTAATGTCCTTGTATTTCAGTATTTTTTGAATTGTGACGTTTTTCCATATAATTTCGTTTACATGTGCTTACAGGTTTTATGACGTAAATGGAATAAACATTGAAGTTTAAATTTAATATTTTAAATAATAAACATTGAAGTGTAAATATTAAGTAGGCCTAAGTGATTGTTACAATGAATAATAAAAGGACTCAGCTGATTTTTAAGTTGGCAAGGATTAAACATGAACAAGATAATTATAGCTCAGATTTAAAAAGTAGTTCTAAACACTCTCTAACATCTGAGGAAGATCACTGGACTGTTCTTAAAAACTTTGAAGATAACTCCATTCTTACAGAACCAAGTACTTCTACAACTTCCGTTATTTCGGACCATTCACTAACCTCAGAAGTAGAGAATAGTAAACAAATCAAAAATGTAGAAGTAAATAACAAACAAGCAGAATCAAGTGCTTCTATATCGCTGATTTCTAAGCAGTCACCAGCCCCAAAGGAAGACCACTATCCCGTTGCAAACCACTTAAAAGAGAGTAGCAGATCGGTAATTACTTTGCCTGAAGTATCAAATGACGTCCCATTTTCCAGAAAATGTTATCCGAAAATAACACAACAGAATGATTCTACATCAGAAGAGAGTAGTATATAAACAGAGAC